>CAJHQP010003566.1:0-65740 GCA_905132765.1 Moricandia arvensis
TAGCTGCCATAATGAATGCATCAGCTAGTTGATCTTTACTTCTGGTATAGCAAGGTAGAATGTCTCCAGATACAATCATTTGCTTCACCTTATGGCAATCAATTTCAATATGCTTCGTTTTTTCATAGAACACCGAGTTGGATGCAATGTGGCTAGCTGCCTGGTTGTCACAATGCATTGTCATGGGTGTGGTCTGCTCAATCCCCAGTGCTTCAGTATGCCTTTGAACCATACTAGCTCGTTTGTAAGCTTCGGCATTGCTTTATACTCAGCTTCTGCACTAGAGCATGCCTTCTGCTTCTTAATCTTCCAAGTGACCAAGTTTCCAACAATAAAGGTGTAATACCAAGTAGTCAACTTCCTATCCATCATATCTCCAGCCCAATCTTCATCACAATACCCAACCACTTCATTTCTCTCTTTGCATCTCATTCAAACTCCTTGGTCTAGTGATCCATTCAGGTACATGAGTAAACGGTTCACTAAGTTCCAATGATGTTCCTTGGTCCTTGCATATGTTGACTTTACTAGTTCACAGCAAAACATATGTCAGGTCGTGTGATAGTCAAGTAAATCAACTTACCAACAAGCTTTTTATAAAGCTTGGCATCGTGGAATGGTGTACTGTCTTCTATCTCCCCCTCACTTGGAACTTTGTATCCATCCTCCAAGGGTGTCTTGACTGTCATTCCTCCTTTTATACATGTATCCTTCAAAAGATCAAGTGTATAATTTCTTTGAGACAGAAATAAACCTTCCTTGGATCTACATATCTCTATTCCAAGGAAGTATTTCATTTCACTCAAGTCTTTAATTTCAAACACAGATTTTAGATAATCCTTAGTAACTTGGATACCTTCTTTGTCACTTCCAGTGATGATGATATCATCAACATACACTAGAAGGACAATAATACCTGAGGGTGTAATGAGGGTGAAGAGAGTGTGGTCGAGTTTGGATTTCTTGAAGCCTCTCCCATTCAAGGTGGTGCTCAATTTGTTGTACCATGCCCTTGGCGACTGATTGAGACCATAGATAGCTTTCTTCAACCTTAGAACATTCCCTTCCTTCACCAAGTGTTCTAGCCCAGGAGGAGGATACATGTAAACCTCATCTTCAAGTTCCCCTTGAAGAAATGCATTCTTCACATATATTTGCCAAAGTCCCCACTTAAGGTTCACTGCCACTGATAACACTATTCTGATGGTGTGAAGCTTTGCAACCAGAGCAAAGGTATCTAGATAGTCTTCACCATAGGTTTGAGTAAACACTCTTGCCACCAATCTGGTCTTCTTGCTATCAATCTTACCATATGCAAGATTTTGATTGTGAACATCCATCTACTAGATGATCCCATCTTTCCTCTTGGTAGTTCACTCTTATACCAAGTATCATTCTTGATCATTGCATTTACTTCAGCACCCACTGACTCCTTCAATTCTTTGTCCTTTATTGCTTCCTCATACGTTTGTGGAATATAGCCATCATACAGGTTCATCATGAACACACAATGGTCCTCAGGATAGTGAGCAAGCGAGCAGGATACTTGAGGTGGATGCTCTACTGCCTAAGCATTGTAGTACACTCTGGTGTTCACCCAGTTGGTCGGGGGATTCATGATCCTAGTACTCCTCCTTAGTTGTTGCTCCAATGCTGGTTCTTGATCTTGATTCTGACCAGTTCCCTCATGCACTGGTCCTTCTCCTTCTACATTTACAATTTCTTCCTCTTGTTCCGCACTTTGATCATAAGAACCTGAGTGTTCACCTACTTCTCCTTGGTAGTTCCTTTCACGTTCATTTCCCCCCTCATGGTCGAAGTGTGGAGCTTTAACTTCCTCATTCTTTGTTGGGGGAGGGAGACCTTGTGGTTGTCCTCCTCCAGTCTTAGGATCCTAGGATATATTGATCCCAAGTCTCTCTAGAATTAACCCATTTCGGCTAAAAGAGACTAGAGAGACTTAAGAGATTTAGAAATGAACTGCTTGATTATTATTTCTCGACAAAGGTTACAATATATAGAGGAAGGATTAGGGTAAAATAAGGATAAGGTTTCCACGGATAGTAGACTAAGCATGTGGACTCCAGGATCGTTTAGGCGCCTAATTCAAACGATTGGTCGAGAGCCTTCACACGTGAGATGCCAAAGGTATCTTGAGTAGATTTTCTTCCTTTCCTAGCCACATGAGCCAGCCTGTCAACCGTGCTTCCTTATTCGTGTATCAAGCTTGAATATGAGTTGTAAGTGGTAAATGTAAATTCTGGTTGAGTTACATTTACCCCGGGTAACTTTCGACCTTGATCATCCGGGTCGACCAATTGTACGGCCTGTACAGCCTTTCTGTACGGTCTTGTACAAAAAACCTAATTCCAAACCCTCTATCCTCCTTCAGTCTTCATCTATCAATTAAACATCATCGACCTTGCAACCTCCATAAGGTGTTTGTTCTTTCTCTTAGCCACTCCATTTTGTTAAGGTGTGTAGGGAAAACTTGTCTGGTGAAGTATACCATGTTGAGATAGGTGTTACTTGAATGCTTGGCTAGTATACTCTTCCATTATCTGATCTAACAATTTTACACTTGGCATTAAAGTAATTAGTCACATAGGTTTAAAAATTTCTAAATGCATCAAGATACCTATCTTTAGATGGAATCAAGGTTATCCAGGTGTATTTAGACTTCTCATCTATAAATGTAACAAAATATTTTTGATTCTTCCTATACAAACAAGGTGCAGTCCAAACATTAGTGTGAATCAAATCAAAGCGATGTTCATAGATGGTTGTGGATTTATGAAACATAGTCTTACAATGCTTGCCTAAAATACAAGCTTCAGAATCATTATTCTCAAACACAACACATGGACCAATTAAGTTTAAAGCTCTAACATGAGGGTGTCGTAGTGTAGCATGAAATAAAGCATTCTTATTTAAAACAGAAGCAGAAATATAAGTAAATGAGCATCTATGATCAGGCAAAAAAGTAAGCTCTTCAAACATATAAAAGTCTCCTTCGGTTACTCTTTGCCCAATCAACGGACTGCTCTCAATATCCTGAAACTTGACATCATTAGAACTAAAGATAACATTGCAATGCATATCAGTGGTACACTTCTTGACAGATAGTAAGTTTCAAGTGAACTCAGGCTTATAAAAGGCTCTAGATTCTTTGTTAAACAGTTTCAACTTGCCCACCTCTTATTGGTATCATATCCCCATTAGCAATCATTGCACGTGCATGTGTAGGTTCAATATCTCTAATACGACTAGTATCACTAATCATATGATGAGATGCACCCGAATCTACTATCAATGGTTTAGACATGTTATGAGCAGTTTGTGATTGACCAAGAATCCTAGATTGAGTGTAGACACTATCAATTTGTTCAACATTGCAAGTAACCCTAAATGCCCCAAATGAATACCCACTAATATTACCAAGAGTGTTACCATTATTTTTGAGTATTTTGATGAGTGCATCCATATAAGATCGACGGATGAAATCATGCTCATTTGGTCATGACTTATGGGCAGTGTAAGTCACCAAGGCCTTGTTCTCACCACCTTCACGACCTTCTGCCTCATTTACCCGGTTTGAAGTTCCAGCTCCTGTTTGATCACTCGTACCATAGGTGACATTTTCTCGTGCCTCCCTTTCTTTCATGAACTTGGCCCGCTTGTGGTGAGGATGGAGTATCCAACATTGGCACTTCTTGTGTCCATGACTCTTACAATGATCACAGTTTCCCCCGAATTTCCTCGCTTCATAGTTTCCACTGAACCTCCGGTCTTCATACTTGTGAGCTTTGTTGGCTTGAGGCACCTCGTCTTGATTAGAAAGTGTAAGCTCCCCCTTCCCTCCAAAGAGTCTCAAGGATCCTTGTTCCTTTTGGATTTGTTCAAGTGTTGGGAACTTCTCAGATCTAAGGATGTGCTTGATGAGGTCGTTGTAGGTAGCACTGAGTGTGAGCAAGAGGCCAAAGACCTTGTCTTGTTCATGCCTCACATTCAGCTCATCCGAATCTGTGGTGCTTGGCCTCAGCATCTCAATTTACGACCATAATGCTTGAAACTTTCCCAAATGTTTGGTAAACTCCATGTCTTCTTGAGCTAAGTTTTTGATAGGTATCTTGATCTCATACACACGTGTGAGGTTTGAGATGTTTCCATACACCTTCTGAAGTGTATCCCACAGATCTTTAGCCTTCTCACAGTAGTTGTCGGCCTCCAATATGGATGAATCCAGTGAGCTCTAGAGGATAGATATCACCAGATTGTCCTCCTCGATCCACTTAACTTCATCACAAACAATCAACTCTCTGTCGACTTCATGATTAATGAGTCTTGGAGATCATCCTCAAGGATATGGTTCCAAAGACCCTTACTTTCCACGGCTGTCTTCACCACACGAGAACAAAGAAGTTAGTTTCCTTCTTTGAGAGTAACCAGAATGACAATAGTCTTAGTATTCTCCATTTTGAGGTTTACGGATCAAAAAGGTTGAGATTTGAGAAATCAAAATCAAAAGAAACTAGATTCAAGTGAACCTGTGTCTGATACCATGAAATCTTGAGTAGAGTCTGAGTAAAGGATGAAAGAAAAAAGAGATTGAGAAGATTTGAGACTAAAGGAAGAGACTTTGAACGGTTAAGACTAAAGAACACATTTCGGCTAAACTAGAGAGACTAGAGAGATTTAAGAGATTTGGAAATGAGCTGCTTGATTATTTTTGCTCGACAGAGATTACAATATATAGAGGAAGGATTAGGATAACATAAGGATAATGTTTCAACGGATAGTAGACTAAGCATATGGAGTCAAGGTCGTTTAGGCGCCTAATTGAAATGCTTGGTCAAGAGCCTTCACAAGTGAGATGCCAAAGGTATCTTGACCAGATTCTCTTCCTTTGTTATCCACATGAGCAGCCTGTCAACCGCCATTCTTTATTCGTGTATCAAGCTTGAACTGGAGTAGTAAGTGGTAAATGTAAAATCTGGTCGAGTTACCTTTACCCCGGGTAACATTCAACCTTGATCATCCGGGTCGACCAATTGTAGGGGCTGGTAGAGCCTTTCTGTACGGCCTTGTACGGACACCCCGATTCCAAACCCTCTATACTCCTTCTGTCTTCCTCTATCAATTAAGCACCTCTACTCAATGCTTTCATGGTCAGTTTGGACGAGAGTTATATACCAAGACCCTATGATGAGGTTGTGAAAGACATGGAATGGATGGAGTCTGTTGGTGCTGAGGCAAATGCAATGATCAAGAATGACACTTGGTATGAGAGTGAGTTGCCAAGGGGGAAGAAAGCACTTACCAGTAAATGGATATTCATAATTAAGTATTTGGCTAATGGGAAGATCGATAGGAAGAAGACCAGACTAGTTGCAAGAGGCTTCACCCAAATGTATGGAGAGGATTATGTTGACAACTTTGAACCAGTTGCAAAGATTTATACCATCAAAATCATCTTGTCCCTTGCGGTTAACCTTGAGTGGGGTCTTTGGCAAATGGATGTGAAAAATGCATTCCAACAAGGGAATTTGAAGATGAAGTCTATATGCATCCTCCACCATCCCTAGAACACTTAGTGAATAAAGTAATTGTGCTAAGGCTCAAAAAGGTGATCTATGGTCTAAAGCAGTCCCCAAGAGCATGGTACAACACGTTTAGCACAAATCTAAATGGAAAAGGGTTAAAGAAATCTGAACTGGATCACACCTTATTTACCCTCTCGACCACATCAGGTATTGTAGTTCTTCTTGTGTATGTTATTGATATCATCATCACAGGAAGTGATATGACTGGTATCCAATCTACTAAGGATTTCCTTCAATGCCTTCATCTTACCTCTTGAGATTTTCATCAGAAATGGGGTCTCCTTCCACGTCCATTCCTTCCACATAATCATCTATGTCAGTTTCAGCCAAATAAACTTCCTTACCTGGAGTTATATTGAGTTGTGCAAATGTATTGCTCAAGTCATCACTTGGTTCATTGATATGCTCTACGTTTGTGGGTTGAACTATTGGCATGTCTGGTGGTTCATGCATGTTGTCTATGATTGCTTGGACGGCAAGTATGAATCCATCTTTAAGTCTCTTACCCTTGGAACGTGACATGGGACCTTATGTGACCTTAGGAATGGTTATGGAAACTTTGTTCTGGTCCATGACCTCATCAAAGCTCTTGCATAATGGTTTGATGGTCTGTCGTGCATAAGCATCAGAGTGGTTGTTTAGTATTGTCTTGTGTATTGTGTGAGAATTAGAGAATAAAAAGAGTTTAAGTGTGGAAATAGTTGTAAGAATTGAAGAAACAGAGATAGTTATGTCAAGAACATGAAGAACAAGAGAGAGAAGACTTAATTTCATGTATAGAAAAGAGAGAGAGAGAGAGGAAACTAAATTCCTTGAAATAATGTTCCTGAATACAATCCCCTATATAGGGAAACAATTTTAATCAAGTTGACTACAAGAAATAATAAACAAATCCTACAGGAACAAGACAAATCCTTCTGTGGTCTAAGATAAAAGTGACAAGTCTCTCTTCTCTCTCCTTAATCAGAACATGTGACTCTTCTTGCTCTTGCTTCTAACATCGTCATACAAGTTGAGCTTCTGGGTCACTTAGACAAGAAAATTATGAAAGTCCCATGTATTTCCTTTCCTTCCGAGCCAGGTTAGGTCGAGAGTGGCTTGTTGTACGGATGACCTAAGTTTCCTTGTTCCTGATTGCCTTAGCTTCTTCATAATCTCCAGCTTATTTATTCTTTATGTCAACACTCCCCCTCAGGCTTGACCTTAGGTAATGGTCAAGCTTAAAATCATGAAGAACTTCCCTCATTAAAACTTTAATGTGCAAAATCTAGTGGGAGAAAAAACGCATCAAGGAAAAAGAGTACAAGCCTTCAAGCCTTCATGATTGGAAAGTCAGTGAGATGTGAGGTCTGTGAGTCCCCACCTAGAGTGGATGAACTCACAGACTTTGGTGCTTTCTGCCTTTGTGAAGATATCAGCTAGCTGATCTTCATTTCTTGTATAACAAGGTAGAATAATCTTCTGCTCCACAGCTTGTCTAACCTTGTGAAAATCTACCTCAATGTGTTTAGTCCTATAATGGAAGAATGAGTTGCTGGCAATGTGAATAGCAGCCTGATTATCACAATAAATAGTGATTGGTGTTGTAGGTTCAATCCCTAAGTCTTTAAGCAAGCCCCTTGATCTAAACCCACTCATTGGTGAGCTTTATCATTGCTCTATACTCTGCATCAGCACTTGAACATGAAACGACCTTCTGCTTCTTGCTCTTCCAAGTCACCAAATTGCCTCCAATGAATGCACAATATCGAGTAGTTGATTTCCTAACAACCCTATCTCCTGCCCAATCAGCATCACAGTACCTACCCAGTGATTTCAGTGCTTCCATTGCATCCCATCCAAACACCTTGACCAGGAGCTTTTCTTAGATACCTCATGATCCTTTCAACCATGTTCCAATGATGAACCTTAGGATCTTGCATATGCTGACTGACTTGGTTCAAAGAAAAGCATCTTGTCTGGCTTGTAATGGTTAGGTAAATCAGCTTTCCCGCCATTCTTCTATACTGGTTGACATCTTCATAAGGCTTATCCTCAAACTCCCCCTCTCGCAGCACTTTGTGTCCATCTTGAAGGGGAGTTTTAGCTGGTCTTCCTCCAAGGTTTCCTTCCTCATTCAAAAAATCAAGTGTGTCATTCCTTTGAGATAAGAAGAGCCCATCTTTAGATCGGCATATCTCAATCCCAAGGAATTACTTAAGTTCATCTAAATCCTTGATATCAAAAGCAGATTTTAGGAATACCTTGTTTTCTTGAATGCCTTCTTTGTCACTGCTTGTGATGATTATATCATCCACATAAACCAGTATGACCACAATGCCTCTTTGATCAGGGAGAGTGAATAGAGTGTGGTCAGATTCTGACTTTCTGAATCCTCTCCCATTCAGTGTAGTGCTCAGCTTATGGTACCAAGCTCTTGGTGATTGCTTCAGCCCATAAATGGCCTTCTTGAGTCTTAGGACATTTCCAGGCTTGACTAAGTTTTCTAGACCAAGAGGAGGATGAATGTAGACTTCATCTTCTAGCTCTCCTTGAAGGAAAGCATTCTTGACATTCATCTGCCACAATTCTAACTGAAGATTTGTTGCAAGTGATAGAATGATTCGAATGGTATGTAGCTTGGCTACTGGTGCAAATGTGTCCAAATAATCCTCTCCATATGTCTAACTGAAGCCTTTTGCAACCATTCTTGAATTCTTCCTCTCCTCCTTGTCATTTGGTAAGTACTTGATAGTAAACACCCATTTGCTTGATACGGCTTTTTTTGCCTTTTGGGAGTTCACTCTCATACTTGGCCATGAATGCACACATGCTTGGGCAGGCTATCCATGGTTGGTGCTCTTCCTTGGCTTTTGGCGAGTGGATTAGGTTATCCATAATCTCTTCCCTTCTTTGTTTGGTAAGTGGATAACCTTATCTAAACCTCAGCACCTTCTAGGAAGCTCCCTTGGCCAAATCTACCAAGATATCTTTCTTTACTCGCCTAAACTTTCACTTTAGACCCAAGTCTTTGATCTTTCTCACAAACCCTAAGGCTTCCTTGCCTCACTAATCTTTATGCTTCCTTGGGTTACAAGTCTTGTGCATTTTAGGGTTCTATATCATTCCCTAAACTTGCACAAGACTGAAACGATATTTAGACTCCAAATGGTCGAGTGATGTTAGTTCTTGTCAAGGTTAGTCTGTACGGTTCGTACAGTCTGTACGGCCGTACCGCCATCTGTACACCTCACCCAAACATAGACCATTTGATCATTTCTCCTCACCACAACTTCCCAAGGTCCTTCTTGATATTCCTCAAGGTTTTCTAGAGTCTCTTGCACACTTAGAAGCTGTCCACAGCCTTCTCCATTCTTGTCGCACAATATCTTTTCACACACTCCGTCTTCTTTTCTCATCGCATCTCTCATAAGTTCCATTGTCATCTCTTCAAGTTAACAGTTAGTCCTTTGGAGATGATATAAACCATCTTGGATGTTTCCTTCTCCAATGACTTCCCTGTCTCAAGATCCTGAAATTTGACTTCATTAGACCTAAAAAGAATCTAACAGTTCAAGTCCACCGTGGCTTTCCTTACTGATAGCAGATTAGATGTAGAGTGAGGCATATAGAAGGCAGTAGATTTCATATCAAACAACTTAAGGTTCCTTGTCCCTTTTATTTTAACCTTATCTCCATTTGCTATGACTACATTCCCTGAAGCAGGCTTAATGTCATTAATCAAATTTCTATCACGTATCAAGTGGTGGCTAGCTCCTGAATCTATTATGATTGGTTTCGGGGAAAGGAAATGTGTACCAGACTTCTTGGATGAAAGAAGAACCTTAGGAGCTTTTATGAATGATTCTAAGTCATTCCTTCTTATTGGATCATCAAGTTGAGTTGAAGCACTTGTGAGGGCAGAGTACATGGATTTGCCTCACCAATTGCAGTTCAGCTTTCTTGAACCACTTTCTGGCTGGATCGACACTCCTCTTTTTACCATGTCCCTTCTTAGACTTCTTGACTTTTCTGATCCCTCTTTTCTGATCACATGTATTCTTCTCAGGACAAACCAGCGTCCTTTCTTCTATCAACAAGTTGTGTGCCCCATGTTCTCTTTAAACGAGAAAGAACACTTCTTCTAGGTTTGGTAATTTTTCTCCTCTTAGTATATGCTTGATTATCTGGTTGTAGTGCGGATTCAGGGCCATGAGAAGACTAAAAACATTGTCTTCCTCATGTATTTCCCTCAGAACTCCAGGATCTGCTGAACTTGGTCTGAGAACATCAAGCCCTGCCCATAAGCTTCTGAACTTTCCAAAGAATTGACTGAACTCCATTTCCTCTTGGCTCAGCTCATTTATAATCCTCTTGACTTCAAAGACACGGCTCATGTTGGACAGGTTTCCATAAACAGTTTGTAGACACTCCCATAGCTCTTTGGCGCTTCAATAATAGGAGTAAGCTTCCAAGATTGATACTTAGAGAGAACTCTGGATGATCTCAAGTGTTTGCTAGTCTTCTTGAAACCATTTGTCTTCATCCTTCAGGCTGGTAGCCTTAACTTCCTCTTGAGCCATCCTTTTTGGCGATTCACCCTTGATTATGTGGTTGTCCCAAATTCCATGACTACCCAAGGTAACTCTTGCTAGTCTTGACCATAGCAAGTAGTTAGAACCCTCAAGGGTTACTAGAATCAATCTTCTTCTCTTCTTCATTTCCATGGCTGCATTTGTTTTGCCTACCATATAATAAAGATGAAGAACAAAGAAACTTTGAAAGAGAAAAGAGTAGATTTGCGGAATAGAAAGGAGATTTAGGAGCTTAAATGCTCTGATACCATGTGAGAATTAGAGGAAAAAAAGAGTTTAAGTGTGGAAATAGTTGTGAAAATTGAAGAAACAGAGATAGTTATGTCTAGAACATGAAGAACAAGCAAGAACAAGAGAGAGAAGGGAGAATTTCGTGTTGAGAGAAAAGAGAGAGATAGAGAGAGAGAGGAAACTAGATTCCTTGAATTAATGTTTCTGAATACAATCCCCTATATAGGGAAACAATTTGAATCAAGTTGACTACAAGAAATAATAAACAACTCTTGCTGGAACAAGACAAAGCCTGTTGTGGTCCAAGATGAAAGTGACAGGTCTCTCTTCCCCGTCCTTAACCAGAACAAGAGACTCTTCTTGTCTCTTGCTTCAAACGTCTCCATACAAGTTTAAACCTTTCATGAGAGCTTATGGTCACTTAGAAAAGATAATTATGCAAGTTCCATGTAGTTCATTCCCTTCCAAGTGAGGTTAGGTTGAGATTGGCTTGTTGTACGAATGACCTAACATTCCTTCTTCCTGATTGCCGTAGCTTCTTCATCAACTCCAGCTTATTTATTCTCCATCTCAAAAGTATTTTCCTAGTTCCAATAGCCATGATTGTGTTGTAGAATAGAGTAGAATGTCTCTGCTACTTGCATCATGAGAACTGTTACTGTTTTACATTCATAAGCATCTAGGTAGTGTTTCAATCCGGTTCAGTGTTGCTTGGATGTTAATGACATAGTTAATCCATCAATGATATCAAGTAGGATTTAGAATTGTGTCTAAACTACTTATGGTCTTGATGAAACTATTGTTCATTAACATGTCTAGTTGTTTCTTGGATTTTCCTTTGGTTGTTTAGGATATATCATATAGTTGCTATAGTTTGGATTGAATCAATTACATTCATATGGTTGCTGTCCAATTCTGTTCCATTCATAGTCCTTTTCACCATGATTGTGTTATAGTATTGAGTAGTATGTCTCAGCTATTGGCATTTTGATAGTGAGAAAGCTTTGTTGCAGCTGCATAAGCATATAGGTTCTGTTTCATTCCGAGTCATGTTATCTTGTTTTGCTAATGTCTTAGCTAATCCATTTTGTGTACTAGTAGAATTTAGAAGCATGTCTAAGCTACTGGTTTAAAGGTTTTGATTAAGCCAATGGTGGTTAGTATCCATTGCATTGGCATTTTACTTAATAAGTTTGTCATCTTTGCATTCAAATATGGTGCATTTAAAATCTAGCCTAGTTGCAAGTGCATTGTTTTCAAACTTGCATTGCATCTAGAGAAGTTAAGTCTGCTTATGTCTTGTTCTTGTGGTTTGCTGATTTCAATAGTTTGTTTTGTTGAGGCATTGGTGGTCAAACAAGATGTGTGATCTTTGGTTTGGTCCCAATGGGATGATCTAATTTTGGCATTGAGTTGTGGTGATGTGAGGTACACAGGAGGTGATACAGTGACAAACCACAATGACAAGAAATTTTTTTATTGCCATTGCATATCATCACTGAACGATTCAGTCCCCAAACTACCGGAAGTGTAGTGTGACTAAGTATGCAATGAGAGGTTGATGTCATTGTATGATACCACTTGGACATATTAGTCCCAAAGTTTACAGGAAGTGTAGAGTGGGTTATCATACAATGAGAGACTACCTTGTGAAGATTCTTAAGGTGATTCAAACACCATTACTTCCTTGTATAAGGAAGAGAGCCAAAACTCACAAGGGTTAGGACACCAAGTCTAGTTAAGACTATTGGTTTAAGGGCATGAAACTGCATAAACTCATCAATCTTAGCTCCTCCCCTAGTCTCGGAGTTAAGCTTGAGGGGGAGTCTTAATATGCACTTTCCATGTTCTGTCAAGCCTTTGCAAGGACTTCAAAAGAGGATCACTCAACTGGGTCTAGGCAGTGGCGTGTCTAAGCAAAGACGTTGTTCAGAGCAGTCTTGGTTTTGTGTGTCACAAAACTCAGTTAAATGCGGCCTCTATTGTGAAGTGATTGATACTGAAGCAGAAGGATCCACACAACCTCCCATCAAGCTGGTGTTGCCATGAAAAGGTTGCAACTGAACGAGTGTGAAGGATTCAAGTGACAAACCAATCACTCCTCATCTAAACAAAGGGGAAGTAACTTGAACTCAAATTAATTCAAGTCATTCATCATGTCTTTCTAAAATCTGAAATTGATACTTAAAATGCTTGATTAAATTGGTTCTGATTGCTGTGGTTAAATGAAATCAGTTTTTGTGCATTTGTATTAGGTAAAACCATCAGTGATATCTTGCATCATTTAGAAGAAGGTCTAAGTTGCTTGTGTCACTGATTTTGTTGAGACCATTGTTCTTTGCTTTAAGGTTCTTCCTGGTTGAACCAAACGAAATGGTTGTTAAGTACTGATGCACCTTTGGGATAATGTATCAGGTACATTGCTTGAGCCTCACTGAAGATGATCATGGTTGTTTCCTAGCTTCTCTAAGGTGGCTTTGAAGTCAGTTGAGAGGGGGAGACCCAAACCGAATTTATGAAGAGGTCAAGCTGAGTTCTATGTGTGTGCAAGCCATGAGTAGTTTCTGCACTTATTTAGGCCACGTTCCAGAGTTCTTTGTCTACAACCACACTGGTTATAAGGCACAAACAGTCAATGGACAATCCCGAGGCCTTGAAGGATCTTACTCTTTTCCTTGCCAAGGTTTTATCCCAAAGGAGGGTTTTCTTTGGTATGGTTTTTACTGAGGAGAGACTTTAGGGTTCCAAACTTGACTTAGGATCTATAGAGTCAAGCTTGAGGGGGAGTGTTAAATCTGAAGAGAGAAATAAATCACTAAAGGGAAGTGCAAAGTTAGGGCCAAAACCTATTAGAAGTCTGATCAAGGACTAAAGAGGGTCCAAAAGCTTATTCTGAACAAGAACAAGGTTAAAGAAGGGCTTATGATCAAGAAGGAAGTGTCTGGGAAGATTTGGGAGACATTGGACGAACTGTGCAAAATTATGGTCGACCGTACGGACGGCCGTACAGACTGTACGGACCCTACAGACATGGTCGACCCAAAACACTTCCTGGTTCAACTTTTCGGTGAGTTTGGGCAAAGTGCATAATCCGGGTTAAGGTGTACGGATGGGCGGTCCGTACACGCTCTGTACGGTAGAGAAACTGTGCAGTTTTGAGATTGACTTCGGTTTAATCAATTTAAACTGAACCAAAGCACTTCTCTTGTAACCATTTGAAGAAAAGGAGGCAAACTGGAGGTTTGGGTCGAAATGGATAAGAAGAATATGCTGATTTAGATGCTTATCCAGACTGGAGAAGGCAAGGGAAGAATCTGAACTGATCATTGGAAAGGTGCATAGGCATTGGTGGCCAATTCCTGGCCAAGCTCTCCTTAGGCGCGCCCAGGCTGTATCCAGAACATCTGACTTCATCCAAACCGTCCATCCTCTCAAGCTTTATCAGCCCTTAGATATAGGTTAATTTTTTCTTCTTGTATTGCCTATAAAAGGCCTCTTATGTTGAGTGTAAACTTTAAGTGAGAGAGTGGGGTTTCCCCTCCTCCTTCCTAATCTTTTATGGGTTCTAAATCTTTGTTCTTAAGTCTCTTAGTCTCTGGTTCTATAAGTCTCACGAATCTATCTTTAGTCTCCTTATTCTTTTAGTCTCATCCGCAACCTTTATTCTTTCATCAAGTCTCTCTTTCTTCCCATTTCGTTGATACAAGACAAAGCAGAACCAGTTGAGGTTAAACCACAAGCACACACGACCTGATCTCTGATAAACTTTCAAGTATGTGCTTAATCAAATCATTGTAGCAAGGGTTAAGGGGTCAGGAGCAGTCCAAAGACCTTGTCTTGCTCATGCGTTTCATTCAAGACCACTGGCGCATTTCAAACTAAGCCTACAATGACCTGAACTTCCCAAAGAACTGATTGAAGTCTATGTCTTCTTGCTTGAGAGAGTTGATAGCTCGATTCACTTCAAATACATGCTAAGGTTGGAGAAATTTCTCATACACCTTATAAAGAGTATCCCACATTTCTTTAGAGGTTTCACAGTATGAACAGGCCTCTAGGATACTTGGGTCGAGAGGGTTTTGGATGGCGGACAGAACCAGAAAGTCTCCTTGAACCCATTTGGTTTCATCAACAGCAACAATCTCTCGGCCATCTTCACCTTGTGTTACCAGATTTGGAGCTTAAACATATGTCACATGACTCCATAAGCCTCGACCTCCAAGGGCAGTCTTTACAAGTCTTGACCAGAGAAGGTAGTTTAACCCTTTTAAGGTTACTGGAACCACAACAGCCTTGTTTTGCTCCATATTGGATGCTATGGACAGTTGGGTAATAGAGTTCTTCTGAAAATTTTGAGAGTTTGGCAAACTCGAAATGAAAGACTCTCAAGAACAACTTGTATACTCCAGGAATCTGAATGTTATACCCAGAAAACAGTTAGGTTTTGCTGAAAACTTGAAAAAGGTGAAGAAGAGTATATTGCGGAAGAAGAGTAAATGTTTAGAAGCTTGAGTAGCTCTGATACCATGTCAGTTTAAGAGAGTTTAGAGGAGAATAAGCTTAAGAATACGTTGAAGAACACTTGATGAAAGAGAGAAGGAGAGGGATTTTCGTAGAGAGAAGTGAGAAAGAGTAAATGAGTAAAGAGGAGTTTGTTTCTCTTTAATTAGTTCATTCTGCCTACTACATTGTCTTATATGGAACCAGAGAGAGGGAGAGAGAGGACAGTGACAGTAAGAACAATACAAAATGGAAAAAATAAACAAAGTGCTTCTGGTCGAGGTGATAGTGACCCCTCCTTAACGGATCCCTGCTAGATTCAGAACATGTGACTCTTCCATTTGAAGATTCAAACTTGGTGAAATGGCTCCCCACCAATCTCCTCTTCATCCGCAACCAAGTTAGGGGAGTGAAGAGACTTGTATTGTCTTTCAATTCAAGTTAGGTCTCCTCTTGGAGTCCTTGAGTCCTAAGTCTTACGGAATACCTTGTTCCACAAGCATCCGAGTTTCTTCTCTTCTTTGTTTACTCTGATCATTGTAACTTCTTCTCTTCTTGTTCTTCATCTCAATAAATATAGAGAATGAGAGAGAGAGAGAGAGAGAGAGAGAGAGAGGCTCAAAACTTTGTTAATTGATAAAATGAGAGAGTTTACAATATATATATGCTCAGATACAAGGGTTTTCGAGACTAAAGAGATAACGAAGCACATACCAGCCTGTCATACTTTTTGCATCTTCCTTTCTGGCCAAAGATGCTCTGTTTACTTTCCAGCTGTGCCAGCCAGTCCAAGACTCTCTACTTATCATTTCCAACGTATGTAGCAAGTGGGGAAAGCTCAAGCTAACTTCTACTCGACATAAAACTTACCGGGGTAAACTTTTGTACATTTTGGTCGAGGTTTGGTGGCCGGTACATCATGTACAGACTGGTCGATCCAAACTCTCCCAAAGCTTCCCAAGCTTCCTTCTCTTCAACCATCTCAAACCACCCATCACTTCTCTTCATGTACTCACTCATTTCAACACTCCCCCTCAATCTTGACCATGTGGAACAACTGAAGCTTTGAATACCATGAGATCTTCCTCACTAAAAACCTTGATAAGGAAAAGAGTAAAGACCCAATGACGAGGGGATCAGTTGTTTGGAGTAAGATCAATGAGTAACATGTGGAAATGAGTCTAAATAAAGAGAAGGATGAGAGTATGGATTTATTAGGAGTAAACAAGGAGGATAAATGAAGTGAGATCGACCTGTCCGTACAAGGCCGTACAGGTCCGTACTGGCCGTACAAAGCCGTACAAGGTCGACTGTACACTTCTCGACGAAGGAAGAAGGATAAAACGTCTAAGGGTGGAAATCAACCCGGGGGAGTAACTTCGCGAGTTACCACACGGAGTTACACTTACAATCCGAACATTGGAGAGGATAAGGTCCGCGTGGACGGGCTGTCCAAGGCTGGAGCATCTGGTACAAGATTCCTAGATGCTCTTCCTCTCTTGCCTACAAGTTTGAATTAGGCGCGCCCTGTCCCTTGACCGGCTACGTCTCCACTCTCTTTACATTTGATCCTTTTTTAAAGCATTCTCTCTATATAACGTAACTCACTCTCAAAAAAAAAGTACAAGGTGAACCATTTTTCTCTTCTTCTCCATTTCTCTCGAATTCTTCATTTCTTCTTCTCTAGTTCTAAACGAAATTATCATCATTTCTCACCAAACCTTCCCTTTATCGATCATTTCTTTCTTACTTATAGAAACTCATATGGTATCATAGCCAGGTTGCTCGGATATCTAGTTTCTTCTTCCGCAAATACTCTGTTCTAAGTTCAAGATCCAACCTTTCGAAGAGATACCTTCAAGCTCAAGCTTTTCCAGATGGAAAAAATCAAGACTTTGGCGATTCCGGTTACTTTCAAAGGGATGAACTACCTACTCTGGTCGCGGTTGGTGAAAGCAGCTCTAGGAGGCGAAGGCTTATGGATCCACGTCACGAGCTCTGAAGCACCAAGATAGAAGACCCAAGAAGGTGACAAGGAGATTGTCACAATCGATGCTGCAATATGGGAGCTAGAAGACATGATGGTTGTAACCATCCTCCAAAGCACTCTGGATACCCCCATACTCGAAACTCACTCTTACTGTGAGACTGCTAAAGATCTCTGGGATACCCTAAAGAAGGTTTATGGAAATATCAGCAACCTCAGCCAGGTGTTTGAAGTGATGTGTGCCATGAACAACCTAAGACAAGAAGGGATGGAGTTCACTCAACACTTGGGAAAGTTTAGGACTTTATGGTCTGAACTTGAGATGTTGAGGCCAACCTCCATCGATCTAGATGTGCTTGAGGGAAGGCGTGAACAAGACAAGGTGTTTGGTCTCTTGCTCACTCTCAATCCAGCATACAATGACCTAATCAAACACATCATGAGATCCGAGAAGGTCCCATCCCTTGAAGAAGTGTGCTCAGAGATCTAGAAGGAGCAAGGTTCTCTTAATCTATTTAGAGGAAAAGGATACCTTGCCTTGGAAAAAATAATCTGTTGAAGCACCTCTAGCAAACCCTAATGCAAACCGTGTGTCATACAAGACTGATGACCAAAGGAATGGTGGATGTGAGCATTGCAAGTGTACTGGTCATAGGAAAGAGCAGTGCTAGACCCTTCACCCACATCTCAAACCGCTCAAGTTTTCTGCAGGAGACAGAGATGCAAAAGCCCATTTCACAAGTGGCATGATGGAGCAGGACCAACTCGTAAGCACCTACACAAGCCAGACTGAAGGATCCAAAGCTCTCACCACCCATGGCACCTTGAAGAGAAATGATGATGGTCTAGTGACGAGATCCGAACTAGACCTTCTCATCAAAGCCTTCATGGAGTACTCTGGTATGGCAGTAGGTGGCAATTTAGATACTTCCAGGGTGTGTAATGTTGTTGGAACCTCGCTTGCTGCATCTAGAATTTAAAACATTGGTAGTATATCTCTTCCTGCATCTACATTGCCTAAACCTCTAATCATTGATTCTGGTGCATCTCATCATATGATAAATGATACTAGATTAATAAGGACATAGAACCTGCTTTAGGACATGTCATGATAGCAAATGGATATAGGATACCTATTAAAAGGATTGGTAACTTGCGCCTATTTGAAAAGAACTCTAAAGCTTTCTTTATGCCTGATTTCAAATCAAATCTGCTTTCTGCCAAAAGAGCAACTACAGCTCTAAATTGCAAAGTTGCTTTCAGTCCTAATGATGTGATATATCAGGATATTGAGAGCAATAGCCTGACTGGAAAGGGGATCACAAGAGAAGACCTTTATATGCTTGAAGATGTCAAGCCCCTATCTGATTTAAACTTCGCATTTAGTTCCATTCATGTTTTGAATAATGATGCATTGTTGCATGCTAGACTAGGACTTCCACAAGGTAGAGCTTTGAACTTGATATTTCCTAGTGTTTCTTTCAAAAATAATGATTGTGAAGCTTTTATTTTTGGTAAACATTGCAAATCAGTCTTTCCAAGGTCTAGAACCATTCATGAAAACTGCTTTGATCTTGTGCATTCGGATGTGTGGACTGCCCCTTTCTTATCTAGAGAGAATAAAAAGTATTATGTCACTTTCCTTGATGAAAAATTGAAATACACTTGGATCACCCTTATTACGTCTAAGGATAGAGTCTTAGAGGCATTTAAAAATTTTAATTCATATATTGCTAACAATTACAATGCCATGCTAAATTTTTTAGATCAGATTATAGAGGGGGGTACACCAGCAATGCTTACAAGGAGCACCTAGCCAAGCAAGCGATCATTCACCAGACAAGTTTCCCCTACACTCCTCAACAGAAATTTGTAGCTAAGAGGAAGAACCGTCACCTTATGGAGGTTGCAAGGTCGATCCTATTTCATAGACATGTGCCGAAGAGGTTTTAGAGTGATGTAGTCATCTCTGCTTGCTACCTGATCAAATAAACCCCCTAAATAATCCTGAAAGATGTCTCTCCATTTGAGGTCCTGAACAAGATCAAGCCATCTCTTGATCATCTTTGGGTGTTTCGGTGCCTTTTTATGTCCTAGTCCTGGGTGAAATGAGAAACAAACTTGAGCCAAGAAGTTCCAAAGCAATGTTCTTTGGGTACTCTACTACTTAGAAAGGGTACAAATGGTATGATCCGTTGAAAAAGAAGGTATCAGGGTCCAGAGATGTAAAGTTTGAAGAAGGGAGAGGGTACTATGAAGAGAGCAAGTGGGATGACCTCAAGGATTTCTCTCAAGACCCAACCAACCGAGCTAAAATTCTAAGGATCATCCTAAAGAGCTTGGGTATCAACATGTCCCCGGATCACCTGCACCACCTCAAGAAACCAGAACTACTGAAGATACCCGGGTTGATCATGAGCGGGGGGGGGGGAATGAAGAAGATCTTGAACAGCACCAGGAAAGCTCAGTACAAGACTCAACTCACCATGATCAAGCTGGCTCTGAACAAGAAGAAGTGGGGAATAGTAGTGGAGAGGAGTCAGTAACAGCTGCTCTAGAACCTTCAGAACCTGTACCATAAGCTCAACCACTAAGAAGAAGCACCAGAACCAGGTACCACCCGTCTCATTGGAAGAACACCAGGGTTTATTTCAATGCTGAAGCAGTGGCAAGCCCTCTTGGAGGTATATGCTACTTGGCTTGCTATCCAACTGAACATCAAGTATTCATATGAGTACTGGAAGGAGAAGAATTCCCACGCAGTTATGAAGATGCAATGAATCAAAAGGTGTGGAGAGAATCAGTAGGCAGTGAAAGGGATGCTATGATCAAGAATGGGACTTCGTTTGAAGCATAACTACCAAGAGGGAAGAAAGCAGTCACAAGCAAATGGATTATCACCATCAAGTACAATGCGGATGGCACAAGGATAGACTAGTAGCTAGAGGATTAACTCAAACTTATGGTGAATATTACTTGGATACCTTTGCACCAGTGGCCAAACTTCACACTATCCGCATTGTGCTCTCTATTGCAACCAACTTGGGACTGGGAATATGGCAAATGGATGTCAAGAACACCTTTCTTTAAGTAGAGCTTGAAAATGAAGTCTACATGCTTCCACCTCCTAGTCTTGAGCATTAGGTGAAGTTTGGAAATGTCTTCCGGTTGAAGAAGACAATCTACGGTCTACAACAAGCTGAGTACCACCTCGAGTGTTCGAGGCTTCGTGAGATCAGAACTCGACCACACTCTGTTCACTCTCACATCACCCTCAAGTATTGTTGTCCTCCTTGTTTATGTTGATGATGTTATCATAATAGGGAGTAACAAATCTGGTATTCAATCTACTAAAGACTTCCTTAAATCTACCTTTGATATCAAGGACTTGGGTAACCTAAAGTACTTCCTTCGAATTGAAATTTGTCGATCCATGGATGGACTATTTCTTTCTCAAAGGAAGTACACACTTGATCTATTGAAGGATGCAGGTACAGTAGATGGGAAACCATCCAAAACACCATTGGAGGAAGGTTACAAACTAACACTTGAGGGGGATATTGAGGAGAACAAGCAATTTGAAGATGCCAAGTTATACAGAAAGATGGTTGGGAAGCTGATCTACCTCACAATCACTCGACCAGATATTTGCTATGCGGTGAACGAAGTGAGCCAGCACATGCAAACTCCCAAGCTGATCTACCTGGTATTGCTCATTCATTGGAGGCAACCTTGTGACTTGGTAGAGCAAGAAGCAGAAGGTGGTGTCATGCTCCAGTGCTGAAGCTGAATATAAGGCAATGAGGAAGCTGTCTAGTGAGCTTGTTTGGATCAAAGGTATCCTCAAAGATCTAGACATTGAGGTCATCAACACCATCCCCATGCATTGTGACAATTAAGCAGCTATTCATATAGCATCCAACTCAGTCTTCCATGAGCAAACCAAGCATATATAGGTAGATTGCCTCAAAGTCAAGCAGCTGGTAGTTCAAGGAGTTATCCTTCCATGCTATACCAGAAGTAAGGATCAGCTGGTGATGTGTTCAATAAGGCTGAAAGGCAAAGACACTCGAGTCTATCCATTCCAGATTGGGGCTCGTTGATCTTTCTCATCCATAGTCCCCTACGCCATGAAGACTCCACTCTTTTTTCCTCATCAGAGTTTTGTCCCATTGGGTTTTCTTTGTTAAGGTTTTCCATGACGTGGATCTTCATGGATATCCAAGCTTGATCGGTTCCCTTGATCAAGATTGAGGGGGAGTGTGGAAATTAGTCTAAATAAAGAGGAGGATGAGAGTATGGATTTATCAGGAGTAAATAAGGAGGAGAAATAAAGTGAGGTCGACATGTCCGTACAAGGCCGTACAAGTCCATACATGCCGTAGAAAGTCGAACAAGGTCAACCGTACACTTCTCATCCAAGGAAGAAGGTTAAAACGTCTAAGGTGGAAATCAACCACGGGGAGTAACTTGGAGAGTTACCACACGAAGTTACACTTATCATCCGAACGTTGGAGAGGATAAGGTCCGCGTGGACAGGCTGTCCAAGGCTGGATCATCTGCTCCAAGATTCCTAGATGCTCTTCCTCTCTTGTCTACAAGTTTGAATCAGGCGTACCCTTTCCCTTGACCGGCCACGTCTCCACTCCCTTTACCTTTGATCCATTTGTGAAGAATACTCTCTCTATATATAACTCACTTCCGAAATAAAAATCAAGGAGAACCATTTCTATCTTCTTCTCTGTTTCTCTCGAGTTATTAATTTCTTATTTTCTAGTTCTAAACGAAAGTATAATCATTTCTCACCAAACATTACCTTTCTCGATCATTTCTTTATTACTTATCAAAACTCATATCCCAACCTCGAAAGGATGGACTCCATTGTCTTTAATCTTGCAGCCTTGGTGAACAAATCAACAAGTTGATCCTCACTCCCTTTATAACATGGAAATATATCACTCCTAAGACAATCATCTGCCTCACCATATGACAATCAAATTCTATGTGCCTCGTTCTCTCATGGAATACTGCGTTAGATGCAATGTGAATTGATGCTTGGTTATCAAAATGCATTGTCATAGGAGTGGTCTGTTCAATCTCCAGATGCTTCAGAATGCCCCTGATCCATACAAACTCGTTTTTAAGCTTCAACATAGCCCTATACTCAGCCTCAACTCTTGAACAGGAGATTACTGAATAAATAAAGGGATGGCCAGAAGAAGAAGCTGGTTGATGATCCAGGGATAAGTTCATCAAGAGAAGCCAATTTGGTTCTGTTTGTACAGACTTGCTCCACGAGCTACAACTTGTCCTAAACTGACTTGCAAGGCAAGGAATAAGTTGTGGAGACTAATATGGACGTTGGGAACCTCTAAGAAGTCAAGGAAACCAGTTTCAATTCAAAAGAAAAGATCTGGTTTGAATTAAGCAAGAAGAAGTCACATGGGTGCATAAGGAGTTGTGTAGAGCTCTCACTGTCACCAAGGAAAGCTGTGCCTCTCCTTCTGTCCCTTTCTACTCTTCATGGATGTCCTGACCTTGGCTGTATCCCCTTTGGCTTCATCTCATTCCCTGCAGAATTATTTGTTTATGTTTCCTTGTTTTAAAAATTGTTTAGTCTTATGTATTGCCTACTTAAAGGCTTCTCCATCACTTCTAGCATTTATCTTGTATCAATACAAGTTTCTCAGTTCAAATCTCGTGTGCTCTCTGTCTCTTTCTTGTTTTAACTCATATTCACAATGTAGAGACCTAGGCAACATGATTTGGTAAGCTGCCTTAAGGCAACCTAGTACTAGTCAAATACTCACTCTAAACTCTTATTTATCTTCTCTTAAGCTCTAGATTACTGATTCTAAATCTCATTCTCCTTAAGTGAACAAACTGAAAGTGTTGTGCCACTTTTCATGGAATAGATTCAAACTAGAGATTTCTTGCCACACATAACAAGTTTACTATCTAGGATCTTGGTTATAGTGTAGGCTGCTCCATATAACCAGTATACTCTCTAGGACATTTCGTTGTATTGTTAAGCTGTGTAAGAGGATTCCACCACCAGTTGGTTGTCTCTTCTTTTGTATGGTGAGTTCATGTTTCTTGGTAAAGGGGATTCAGTTACAACTTAACTGAAAACTCTCTTGACATGAGACAAACACTCATGAATTCCAACATGGTATTAGAGCTTTGTTGTTCTTCTTTGGGATTAGACTCACCTTTTTTATCTCTGTTTTGTGTAAATAAATCCTTTCTCTCCCACTCTGATATTGTGTTAGCTTGGTCAGTACTTTTTAGTATCTTGAATCAAGCTTGAGGAAGAGAAAGATTTGAAAAATGCTTACCCATTATGTTTTATCCATTAGATAATAGCTTTCTCTTAATGGAGCATCTCTTTGACCAGCGGACAAACTGTTTTGATCCATTTGATTTATTTTGTCTAAGCCATAGAAAACATTTGTTAATGTGTTATTTTGTTGGTTATTTTCTTGCAAGCTCTGGAAAACATCAGTTCATGAGTTAATCCAGTGGCACCTTTCTAAGATCAGTGAGCAAATTAGTTGTTCAATGGTCCATTGTGTTTCAGCTAATAAAGCACCAAACTCTTAATGAGTATTGGATGCTCCTTGCTGTTTATGCTTTCGAAAAACTCGAGAAAACAGAACAAAACTCTGTCCATTAGAACTCTTGAGCAATTATCTATTATATATTCTCTATTCTCTGATTTCCCAGGTTATTCTCCATAATTCTTCAATTCTCTGGCTACTAATGCTCTGGTTACATCATTCTCTATTTTCTACCTATTCTCTGGTTACTTTTACTCTGGTTATTTAATTCTCTATTCTCACAATCTCTTGTTTAGAATCTGCCTAAGGTTGTTAAGCTGTCTTGAAAGAATTTTTTTTCTTCTGTCCTTAGGAAAATTGATGGTGTTATTGCCTGAATGCTTAGTCTTGTTGATTAGGATTCAGAGAGTGTATCTAGGATAGAATCTTAAAGATATCTTTACATTGCTGCTGTGCTTTCTTAAATTGTGTTTTAAATATCAGACTTGGTGAAAACCAATGTTCTGGTCTCTTGTTGTCTGCTGATGATGCGCCCATGGACATGACAAATGCAAAGCCAGTTGATCCATCCACTCTCAACATGGTTGAACTACCATCTTTTGGACAATCAACTGGCCACTTGGGTGATCTAATAAAGATGGAGGACGGAGGAGACGATACACCGGAGTCAGAGGACGAGCTGGACGAGGAGGGGCGATGAAATGCAACATCAGCCAAGGAGTGGCTGAGTTCAAAGGAGGACGACCTAGGGGAGTTAATGGCGCAATGGGGAACTTTTCATCGCCAAAATATGACTAAGGCAAAAATGGGCTTGACAACAATTGCCAGAACCAAGCCCAAAGAAGTGTTGGTCAAGACTCAGCCCATTCGACCCAAGAAGAGCCCACTGACCCAACTTGTGATCCACTTACCTTCTTGACTGGGCCAACAACAAGATCAAAGACCAAAGCCCAGTTTGAGGCTGCTCTGAAGACAATGATCCATCTCGTGCAAGCAAAGGAGTATAAGCCCCATTATAGACGAGGGATCAATGATAAGCATCAATCTCTTACTTGCTGAAGAAGTTTACGTGTGATCTAAATCAAATCCCATGTAATATAGGATTTCTTTATTTGATTCGATTTTGCAAACCAAAAGCAAGTAGGATTAGGATAGATCTTAGGGGTTTTCGTAGCTTAGGACTTTTATTTAAAGCTTGTAGACGGCTGAAGCAAAACACAACACTTTTCAATAAAAAGCTTTAAGCCACAAATCGTCTAAGTTACTATTTTCCTTATTCAGAGCCTGAGCATCGAGCCTCACCTAGGGGAATGAGATTTCCAACGTGAAGCAATTCAAACACCAACGAGATCAACTCCGTTTGAAGGAAGCCATAGAAACTTTAAGCCTATCCAAAGCTTGAAGCCAAGTTCCTCGTCAAAATCAGATTGCTAGTAGCCTCGGAAAACCCATCATCCATCCCTTCAAGTGATCCAGGAGCAAACGCCTAAGCAAGGCCGTATCAACTGATGCTTGTTTTAGTGTTTGTTTTACAGATTACCCATGTTGATGAGAGCATGCACAAGATGCATATTCCTGACCATGGAGAGATATTTTGAGAGCATACCATTTGGCTTGAAAGCTCATATCAAGATTTTCTCCTCCCATATACTCGGAGTCAAGCTTGAGGGGGCTGTAAATGAGCTTGCATGGCCTGTCTAGAAGCCATTGCAAGAAGAATTCAACAAGGTCATCAACAACTTGGAGATAGATTAGTTACCTTCTGGTTGAGAAGCTATGGATCAGCTTCTACATGGAGTTAGAACAGTTACCTTTAGTAGGGAAGCTATGGATCAGCCCAAGGCATGGAGTTAGAACAAGTACCGTCAGTTGGGAAGCTATGAAACATCCCATAGAATGTGTGCTTGTACCTTGTTGATGAAGCTTCAAGTTAAGAGGGCTGTGGTCTCAAGGCATTGGTGATCATCATTGGCTCTCATCTTCCAAGCTAGATCACATACTCTCATTCTCAGTGTGAGATTTAGAGAAATAATGAGAGGACATATTTTTCCTTGATTCACTTAGTGTCTTGTTACAGGATATAAATAGAGAAACAATAATTTCAAGGTTGCCAAGGGAAACAATAAACAATTGATGCTCAAAATGGGCAGTACACACGTTTAGTTGGAGTGAAAATGACAGCTCCTCTTCCTCTCTCCTTCTTACCAAAACATGTGACTATTGCTTGTCTCCTTATACCAACCAGAACATGTGACGCTTGTCTCCTTATACGAACGACTACAGCAACTTGCACAATCTTGTTTAACTTATCATAGAGAATCAAAGCCATCTTTATTTACTTGCCTTCCAAGACATGTTAGGTCAGACTAACTCTTCACCAATCTGGATGCTCTTCTTATCTCTTCAACCCTAGTCTTGTATGTTTTATTCTTTCATTTCAACACTCCCCCTCAATATTTACCATAAGGACTGGTCAAGCTTGGAAACCATGAAGCATTCCCTAATTAAAACCTTAGCTAGGAAAAAACCACTTGGGATAAAAACCAAGCCAAGGAAAAAGAGTAGAACACTTCATGGCAAGAGGATCAGTGACATGGGGGGTCTATGAGTCCAAGTGTAGGATGAATGAACTCACAGACCTTAGTACTTGCTGCTTTGGTGAAGATATCTGCCAGCTGGTCTTCACTTCTTGTATAGCATGGAAGGATAACTTGCTGCTCCACTGCTTGTCTTACCTTGTGACAATCCACTTCTATATGCTTAGTCCTTTCATGGAAGACAGAGTTGGAAGCAATATGAATTGCTGCCTGGTTATCGCAATGCATGGTCATTGGAGAGGTTATATCTATGTCCAAGTCCCTTAGTAGGCCCTTGATCCATATGAGTTCACTTGTAAGCTTCCTCATAGATCGGTATTCTGCCCCAGCATTTGAGCAAGAGACAAACATTTTCTTCCTGCCTTTCCATGTAACTAAGCTTCCTCCAACAAACGTGCAATAAGCTGATGTTGATCTTCTATCTACTCTGTCTGCAGCCCAATCAGCATCACAATAGCCCACGACCTCAGTGCTTCCATTGCAACCCATCCATACACCTTGACCAGGAGCTTCTCTCAAGTATCTCAAGATCCTCTCAACCATGTTCCAGTGATGAACCTTAGGAGCTTGCATGTGTTGACTGACTTGATTCACAGCAAAGTAATGTATGGTCTTGTGATGGTCAGATAGATGAGTTTTCCAACCATTCTTCTATACTTCTTGACATCATCAAATGGAGTGCTTTCAAACTCCCCCTCTCACAGCACTTTATAACCATCTTCAAGGGGTGTTTTCGCTGGTCTTCCTCCAAGATCTCCTGCCTGACTCAACAGATCCATACCATACTTCCTTTGAGACATAAACAGTCCTTCTTTGAATATGCACACTTCAATACCAAGAAAGTACTTAAGCTCTCCAAGATCCTTGATATCAAATACTGATTTCAGAAATGACTTAGTTGCCTGGATCCCTTCCTTGTCGCTTCATGTGATGATAATATCATCAACATATATCAAGATAACAACAATGCCTTGTGGACCAGTCAGTGTAAAGAGAGTATGATCAGCTTCTGACTTCCTAAATCCTCTTCCATTCAGTGTGGTGCTTAGCTTGTGATACCAGGCCCTTGGTGACTGCTTCAAGCCATAAATTGCTTTCTTCAGCCTCATCACATTCCCTGGTTTGACCAGATGCTCCAGACCAGGAGGAGGGCGCATGTAGACCTCATCTTCTAGCTCTCCTTGCAGAAAAGCATTCTTAACATCCATTTGCCACAAATCCCATTCCAAGTTAGTGGCAATTGAGAAGATGATCCTAATGGTGTGAAGCTTTGCTACTGGTGCAAAGGTGTCAATATAATCCTCTCCATATGCCTGAGTAAATCCTCTTGCAACCAGCCTTATCTTGCGCCTCTACACCGTTCCATTTGCCAAATACTTAATGGTGAAAACACACTTGCTTGTTACTGCCTTTTTGCCTTTTGGAAGTTCAGCTTCATACCAAGTGCCATTGACTATCATGGCGTTGGTTTCATTTCCCACAGAGTCTCTCCACTCTTCAAGCTCCATTGCCTCTTCATATGATCTTGGTATATACCCCTGATCCAGTTGACCAATAAAGACTTGGTGTTCTTGTGGATATTGAACTAATGGGTGTACTGCCTGTATAGGATGAGCCACTTCCTGAGAGTTGAAGTATACCCTTGTGTTTATCCAATTTGAAGGATCCTTTTTCAGCCTTGTACTTCTCTTAAGAGGATGAACTGCTTCAGGTTCTTCTTCCTCATCAGATTTTGCTTCATCATTCACTGGTTCTTGTTGCCCCTGTTGCCTTTCATCATGATAATGAATTTCTTGTTGATTCCCCCTTCAGGATCAGGATGAGTGGCTTCTACAGCTTCACCAACCCCATCTTCCTCAACCACAGTGTCTGGAACAGATGTAGCTTCAGGTGAACTTGCCCTTGTTTCCTTATTCACCTGAAGCATGCTAATGCCAAGATTCTCCAAATCACCCTGAGATTGGCATCTTTGTCTTATGCTTGAGAGAGATCTTTCAAGTCATCCCAACGCTTCTCCTCATAGTATCCTTTATTCTCCACAAATTTCACATCTCTTGATATAGAAACCTTTCTTGCCACTGTATCATAGCACTTATAACCCTTTTGTGTTGGAGAGTAGCCAATAAACATAGCCTTGAGATCCTTCCATCTATCTTGCTCCTCTGTTCCCCAAGTATCAACACAAAGCACATGCACCCAAATACTCGCAAATGGTCCACAAATGTCTTGGTTCTATTCAGTACTTCAAATGGAGACAGGTCATTCAGTACCCTTGTGGGGATTCTGTTGATAAGATAACAAACAGTAAATCATAGCATCACTCCAAAATTTCTTTGGAACATTAGTGTGGAACATCACTGACCTTGATACTTCCATTAGGTGCCTATTCTTCCTCTCTGGAAACTAAAAAAGAATCTGAGTTTATACGAGTAATAGAGACTTTGAGAGAGATTAGAAGAGATTGGGGGACTAAAGATCAAGACTTTTCTAAGAACTCATTTCTCAAAATGAAGAACACTAGAGAGAAAGAAGAGACTCGAATACTTTTCTTGATTATTAATCTGTGAATGAGTTACAATATATAGAGAAGGAAGCTTAGTGTCTAATCCTATCCGTAAACGGTCACTAAAGGAAAGAAGATTAAGTGGTAAACGTGGATACACCACGAGGAGAGCGAGCATAGTATTTAAATATATGGATGAGGTTGCTTGATGCCTTTGGCATCTTGACCAGATGCCTTCTTCTTTCCAGCACGATCCAGGCTGTCAAGGAAGAGCTTACCTTATCCATAAGGTTCGCTTATCTTGGAGCTGAGTAGAAAAGTAATCAGATCAAGTTAACTGCTCCGAGTAAATTGGTTTTACCTTTGGTCGACCTTTTCACTTTTTGTTCGACCCAAAGGTGTACGGCCTTGTACGGACTATCATCTGCCTCTTCTTGTGGCAGTCAACCTCAATGTGATTGGTTCTTTCATGGAACACCGATTTGGAGGCAATGTGGATTGTTGCTTTGTATTCACAATGCATGGTTATTGGTGTGGACTGATCAATCTCTAAGTGCTTCAATATACCCTTGATCCAAAATAGCTCATTGGTCAGCTTCAACATGGCCATTTACTCAGTTTCAGCACTTGAGAATGACACCACCTTCTGCTTCTTGCTCTTCCAAGTGACTAGATTCCTACCAATGAAATTAAAATAGCCTGTGGTGCTGTGTTGATGCAGGATAGGAAACCCATTGCCTACTTCAGTGAGAAGCTTGGAAGAGCCACTCTCAACTATGCAACCTATGACAAGGAACTCTATGCCTTGGTGAGGGCCTTGAAAACATGGCAGCATTATCTATGGCCCAAGGAGTTTGTCATCCACACTGATCATGAGTCCCTAAAGTATCTAAAAGGGCAGAGTAAGCTTAGTAAGAGACACGCAAGTTGGATTGAGTTCATTGAAACATTCCCAGACGTGATCAAGTATAAACAAGGTAAGGAGAACAAAGTTGCTGACGCACTATCTCGGAGGTATGTTCTCTTGACCACTCTAGATGCTAAGTTACTTGGGTTTGAGCAGATAAAAGATATGTATGATACTGACGATGATTTCAAGGAAGCTTATGCGTCTTGTGAGAAGTTTGCTGCAGGGCATTACTTTAGACAGGAAGGATTCTTGTTTTATGACAATATATTATGTGTGCCTAACTGCTCTTTGAGAGATCTCTTTGTCAGGGAATCCCATGGGGGCAGTCTAATGGGGCATTTTGGGATTGCCAAGACCTTAAAAGTTTTGCAGGATCACTTCTATTGGCCACACATGAAGAGAGATGTGGAAAGAATTTGTGGGAGGTGTGCTACTTGCAAGCATGCCAAGTCCCAAGTCCAATCCCAGGGTTTGTATACTCCTTTACCCATTTCACACCATCCCTGGAATGACATTTCCATGGACTTTATTGTTGGATTACCTAGGACTAGAACAGGAAAGGATTCAATCTTTGTTGTTGTTGATAGGTTCTCTAAGATGGCACATTTCATAGCATGTCATAAGACTGATGATGCATTGCACATTGCTAACTTGTTCTTTAAAGAAGTTGTTTGTTTACATGGCATGCCTAGGACTATAGTTTCTGATAGGGACACTAAGTTTCTTAGTTACTTTTGGAAGACTCTTTGGTCTAAGCTAGGCACTAAGCTGTTGTTTTCTACTACATGTCACCCACAAACTGAAGTAGTTAATAGAACTCTAGGAACACTCCTGCGTGCATTCATAAGAAAGAACTTAAGAACTTGGGAAGAATACTTACCACACTGTGAATTTGCATACAATCATGCTATGCATTCTGCCTCTAAGTATTCACCTTTTGCAATTGTTTATGGGTTCAATCCCACCTCTCCTTTGGATCTAATGCCTTTACTTGAGTGTGAAAGAGTTAGCTTTGGACGGCAAGAAGAAAGCTGAGATGGTCCAACAAATCCATGAGAAGGCTAGACACAACATTGAGCAGAAAACCAAACTCTATGAGAAGCAAGCCAACAAGGAGAGACGTGTGAGGACCTTTGAAGTAGGTGACCAAGTTTGGTTGCACCTGAGAAAGGATAGGTTCCCCAACGAGAGGAAGTCCAAGCTGATGCCGAGGGTTGATGGACCCTTCGAGATCATCCACAAGATCAATGACAATGCCTATAAACTTGATCTCCAAGGTAAGTATGATGTATCAAATAGCTTCAATGTCACTGACTTGGCTCCTTTTGCTGTAGATGAACCTGATTTGTAACCTGATTTGAGGACAAATCCTTTTCAAGAGGAAGGGGATGATGTGATCATGGACCGGATCACTAAGGAGAACAAGGAGAGTCTAGATGAGCCACATGAAGCCACATTGCACCAGCAACCTGGTGATGATGATCTAGCCATTCCAGAAGGTCCCATGACTCATTCCAGAGTCAAGAAACTTAAAGAGAATGTTGTTGGATTACTCACTTCACATCCACAACAAGAAGAAAGTCTTGGACAAGGTTTGATCCGAGATGTCCTGAACACCATTCAAGCTATCTCTACATCAATCTGAGTTAGTGTCTAGGCAAGACACTTGGTGCGTGCTCTTTTCCTTGCTTTTGGTTTTGTCCCACGAGGTTTTCCGGAGGAAGGTTTTTAACGAGGCCACAACTTGTCTTACACATCACTTAGGCTCTATCTTGGCCCACGACTAAAGAAGTATTCACATTTTTAGCTTATGTTATTTTAAAACTATAGTTTTCCTTTTCTTTTATTTTCGAAACCCTAGAGAGTATGTTCTCTGGTTTCTCTTATTTAAAGGGTTCTCTAAACCTTATTGTACTCAAGCAACCTTTTATTCAACAAGTTATTTTCTCTCTTGACAGCTCTCTCTCTCTAGAAGTTGTCGAGTTCTGGTGTGTAGTATCCAGAGACCTTAAGGGTGTTTACTTGGTGTGTCATATCCTAGCTAATCATCTAGGAGTATCAAGAGTCTTACCATCCCTCTTGTGTCACCATTCATCCCACAACCTTGAAGAACTTGAGTCTCTGATTCGTTCTTGCAAGGATCTATCCATCCCAATCAACCAAAGAGCATTCTAGGGGCGCATCAAGACTCAACCTAAATCATACATCCTTGACCATTTGAACATAAAAGAACGTTTATGTCTTGTGCAAACTTAGGGTGAAATCTGTACGGACCAGCTTGATGATATGTGGCCGTACAACCCTAAGAGAGCACAAGACTTGTGAACCAAGCTTCAAGAAGGTTTATTATGGTGAGCAAAGACTTGGGATCAGTGGGAGTCTTAGGCAAGGAGAAAGATGCTCAGAATATACCTTAGGCGAAAAGGAAGAGCTGTCTACTTTCCAGGAAGGAGCTGAGGTTTGGATAAGGTTATCCACTTCCCATAAAGCAAAGGAAGAGCTTATGGATAACCTTATCCATTCGCCCACAAAGCAAAGGAAGAGCAGCTTGGGACAGCCTGACCCAAGCATGTGAGCAATTCCAGCCAATTATTTCAAACCAAGTCTGTTGACTACACATGCTTTACTTGATCTTTTGTAAACCCTAAAGTAGCTCTCTCTCTATATATAAACTGATCTTTGTCGAGTGTAAACACCAAGGGAGTACGGGGGAAAACCCCTCTCCACTTCTAAATGAAAACCTTAGTGTTCTTGAGTTAGAATCTTTCTTAGTCTACCCCTTTCTATTTTCTCAAATCTCTCTATGTCTCCTTTAGTCTCTGATTCCTATTCAAGTAAACACAAGCAAAACCAGAACCCTTTCTGATGCACCCCTAGGATGCTCTTTGGTTGATTGGGAGGATAGATCCATGCAAGAACAAATCAGAGACTCAAGTTCTTCAAGGTTTGTGGATTGAATGGTGACACAAAAGGGATGAATGATCTCTTGATACTCCTAGGCGACTGATCTGGATATGACACACCAAATAAGAAGCCCTTAACTCTGGATATTACACACTAGAAACCTTCAACTCGTCAAATACAAGAGAGAAGAGAGAAAACTAGGTTTTTGATAAAAGATTGCGTGCCTACAATAGGGTTAGGGAAAACCCTTAAATAAAAGAAACCAGAGAATATACTCTCTAGGGTTTCGAAAACATTAAAATGCAAACTATAGTGTATAACATAACATAAGCTTAAAATAAAGGACTTCTGCTAGTCTTGGGCCGAGATAGGGCCTAAGTGATTTGTAAGACAAGTCGTGGCCTCGTTAAAAACCTTCCTCCGGAAAACCTCGTGGGACAAAACCAAAAGCAAGGAAAAGAGCACACACCAAATGTCTTGCCTAGACACTAACTCAGCTTGATGTAGAGATAGCTTGAATGGTGATCAAGATATCTCGGATCAAACCTTGTCCAAGACTTTCTTCCTGTTGTGGATGTGAAGTGAGTAATCCTACAACAGTCTCCTTAAGTTTCTTGACTCTGGAACGAGTCATGGGACCTTCTGGAATGGTCAGAGCATCATCACCAGGCTGCTGGTGCATTGTGGCATCATGGGGCTCGTCTAAGATCTCTTTGCCCTCTTTAGTAATCTGGTCCATGATCACATCATCTTCCTTGGTGCTTTCCATGATCACATCATCCCCTCCCTCTTCAAAAAGATTTGTCCTCAAATCTGTTTTACCTGCAATAGAGGGAACCAAATCAGTAACATCAAAGTTTAAAATCAGATTACACTTACCTTGCAAGCCTCTTTGATAGGCATTGCTTCTGACTGGTTCAGATATGTAGAAGGGACTGATCCATTTGAGTCCTGATTCATTACTCAAACCTGCATCATACTCTTTGACACACAATAAGTTAGCACATAAAATTTTATCATAGAGTAAGAGCAATAGTCCAAATCCTTTTCTGCTCGGTCTTAGTTTGTATGTTGCATCTGGAGGTGCTTCTTTGATGATGATGAAGGAAGTGACGCCTTGGTGCTTATCCTGGTCCTAATATGGTGGTTTGAACCTCATATCTTCCTCACGCTTGTAGCTTCTCCTTACACCCTTCAAAGCTTTCCTAAAATCTATACTTGGCTCTTTTGATAAAAACAAGAGTATTATATATGTGTAAAGAGTGATAAAATAATCATTGAAAACATTACCACTTACCTTAGCATGCTCACCTGGTCGCCATAGATAGGTTTGAGATGTTCTAAACTTAGCAAAATTCAAGCAAAGCCCAGAGAGGATCACATGATTTGTAGAACCCATAACGCTTTCACCTGAGAAGCTTTGGACATGATTCCAAATCGACGTGAGAGCCTGATGAGTTAAGTTTCTAATGCAGTTGGTTTCATGGCCTAAATCGTTTTGGTCGATGAGATAGGATCTTCTAACTGCTCCTATATCACAGCTGGCGACTAGACAGTTTTCAAGATTTGCTTGGTGCTTCTCCAACTTAGCCAAAGACTCATCATTGATACTCTGATCATTGTAGCTCCTCTTTTCACCTGTACCTTTCTCAGCTTTTTTGGAACAAGTCATGTGTGTTATCAGGTCAAAGAAAGTATTATAGACAAGGATGTCCCTAGAGCACAAAACAGTATGACTCTTCCATCTACTATGCATATCAAAGAAAATATTACAGACCCAAATATCATCAAGGATCAAGTTCACACATTCAGAAGCAGAGAGTTCTAGTTTCAATTGTGCAACAAGTTTATCAAAGAAAGTGTTATACACTAGAATATCCTCAAAGAACAATCCTACACGTTTAGAATCATTTTCAGCACACAAACAATCAATCTCAAGCTCAGAGATATTTGCAGATTTCAAAATTTCAAACCTAACACCAGTATGATGCAATTTCGGTTCATGCAGCTTCTTAGGTTCTTTCAAGACATCTGTAGATGCAAGATAATCATTAGTGATCAAATCATGCCTAGAATTCACAACAAAATTCTTCTCTTTAGTTCTAGCAAATGAATCACAAGGTTTTCTAAAACAGAAATCAGTTTGTTTCAACTCAAGCTCTAAAACCTTTTCAAAGTGATCAAAGCTTTTTCTATGTTTCAGAAACTGATCAAGACTAAAAATATGACCAGAAATGTTTTTATTTTGATTTGGAAAACGTTTTTGACCAAATAGGTTTTCTGGTTTAAGTTCTTTAAAAGATTTAAATATGTTTTCAAAAACAGATTTTGAAACACAAAAATATTTTACTTTGTCAAGATCAAAACGTTTTATGTCTTCAGTACTCACTTTAACAAACATTTTAGGCACAGAAGCAAGCATATTAAATTCCTTACAGTGCTCTTGTAAGTCATAAGACAAGGATTCATGAGCTGTTCCAGACTGCAAGTTTTTGTGCTGTGCTACCTCTTCTCCTTGTGTTGATTGCTCTGGTTCTTTCTCTGCTGTTTCTTCTTTTGCAACCTCTGACACTAAAACAAGTCTACTCGGTTGTACTGGTTCAAGAAAAGTTAGCTCACCACAAGAAGTACTGAAATTAAATTCAGGCTGAGGTAAGACAAGAGAACACTCTTGTTCTGTCCCAGACTTTCTTTTTACCAAAGATGTTTCTGTTTGAGCTTCTTGAATTGGTGCAGTTAAGTCTGATTGTGCAGCTGAGTCTGGTTCTTGGTGCTGTGATGAACGTCCAGGGTTGGTCCTCTTGAATTGCTTCTCCACATCCACCATTACTTGCATTAACTTCTTTTTATCTTCCTCACTGAGCCAGGAATGTTTTCCTGTTTTATCTTTGCTGTAACAGGTTACTGCCTTGCTAGATGAACCAAAAATACTGGATGGACGTGATCTCTTGCTGTCAGCTTGTGTCTGAACCGAGATTGAAGAGTAGAGCTTTGTCTCAAATGGTTTTTTTCGAAGTACTTCCTTGTGGTACTGTCTTGGAACATACTCTCTTCGCACCAAAGTCCTCAGCTTATGCCAAGTTTCCACTGGTTCTTTTCCATCAAGTCTTCTGGACCTTATCAAGTGATTCCACCATCTCAAAGCATAACCAAAAAACTCAGCAGTAGTCATCTGAACCTTCTTTTTTTCAGCACAGTGTTGACTACTAAAATCAACTCCATCTTCTCTTCCCACTACACATATGCAGCAGGATCAGCATCACCATAGAAAGGAGGGATTTTCACCTTTTGATCAGAAAATTTGTCTCTGCTACTGCCTCTGCCTTCATGCCCACGTCTCAGTCTCCTCTATTTGCTTCTAGAATCAAGACTATGACCATTAGCTTGTTGGAGATCCTGTCTAAACTCCTGCTAGAGTTTATCAAGGCTGGTTTTCATCTTCTGCTGCAGCTGAGCATTCATAGCCTTAAGTAACAGCCTTTCATCCTTTGTGAGGACTCCTTTATGATCTTCTGCCATGGCACCTGAGACAAGAGAAAGACTAAGCCAGTAAGTAGTTCTAACAGAAGAGATCAATGAGTTTGAAGCATACAGAGATAACAAAGAAATCAATTTGCAAAGCAAGAAACAGATTCACATCGAAATCTTTCTGATCAAGGGTGTGAAGAGAATAAACAGAGATATCAGATCAAGGAATCCTATTTTATCAGATTCTAAACAAGAACACATGAGAAGGAACAAGAAAAATTCAACACAAAATTTTACTTGTTCAGCAAGGTGATTATGCAGCTAGGTTAAGCTAAGAAAACTAGGGCTTTCGCTTAAGAACCAAAAAAAAGGAAATTCTCTTAATTTCGCCTAGAACACAAATCAAACTCGAGCAGCCCTAAGAAAACCTAGTTCTACTTCTGTTCAAGATGATTAAGAAGATTTGCGGCTGAAACAAAAAGATTTAAAGAGAAAACAAAACTTCCCTAACCAAAGTTGCTCTGCTACCACTTGATGCGCCCCTAGGATGCTCTTTGGTTGATTGGGAGGATAGATCCTTGCAAGAACGAATCAGAGACTCATGTTCTTCAAGGTTTGTGGATTGAATGGTGACACAAGAGGGATGGATGATCTCTTGATACTCCCAGGGGACTGATCTGGATATGACACACCAAATAAGAAGCCCTTAACTTTGGATTTTACACACCAGAAACCTTCAACTCGTCAAAGACAAGAGAGAAGAGAGAAAACTAGGTTTTTGATAAAAGATTGCGTGCCTACAATAGGGTTAGGGAAAACCCTTAAATAAAAGAACCCAGAGAACATACTCTCTAGGGTTTTGAAAACATTAAAATGGAAACTATAGTTTAACATAACATAGGCTTAAATTAAAAGGACTTCTGCTAGTCTTGGGCCGAGATAGGGCCTAAGTGATTTGTAAGACAAGTCGTGGCCTCGTTAAAAACCTTCCTCTGGAAAACCTCGTGGGACAAAACCAAAAGCAAGGAAAAGAGCACACACCAAATGTCTTGCCTATACACTAACTCAGCTTGATCTAGAGATAGCTTGAATGGTGATCAAGATATCTCGGATCAAACCTTGTCCAAGACTTTCTTTTTGTTGTGGATGTGAAGTGAGTAATCCTACAACAGTCTCCTTAAGTTTCCTGACTCTGGAACGAGTCAAGGGACTTTCTAGAATGGTCAGAGCATCATCACCAGGCTGCTGGTGCATTGTGGCATCATTGGGCTCGTCTAAGATCTCTTTGCCCTCTTTAGTAATCTGGTCCATGATCACATCATATTCCTTGGTGCTTTCCATGATCACGTCAGTAAACTGCATCGCCCACTTGTACGGCCAAGTTGTATGGCCTGTACGGCCTAGTTGTACGGACATGTACGGACAGCTCCAAACCATTTCCTCTCCTCTTCATAAGCCTTCCTTTATCATATTAAAACCTCTGTTCAACACTCCCCCTCAAGCTTGACCATGTGGAACAAGGCAAGCTTGGAATGCCATGAGATCTTCCTCATTAAAAACCTTGCCAAAGAAAACCCTCCTTAGGGATAAAACCTCAACAAGGAAAAGAGTAAAGACCCCATGGCGAGGGGATCAGTTCTTTCTTGTAAGATCCATGAGTCCCAGACGAGTGTGGATGGACTCAATGGTCTTTTGCCTAGCTGGTTTAGTAAACACATCAGCTAGTTGATCTTCACTCTGGGTGTAGCACAGCAAGATGTCTCCGGATACTATCATTTGCCTCACCTTGTGGCAATCAACCTCAATATGCTAAGTCCTCTCGTGGAATATCGAGTTGGAGGCAATGTGTATAGCTGCTTGATTGTCACAATGCATGGTCATGGGTGTGTCTTGATCAATCCCCAAGTGCTTCAGTATCCCTTTGATCCAAACTAACTCATTTGTAAGCTTCAGCATGGCTCTATACTCAGCTTCAGCACTGGAACAGGACACCACCTTTTGCTTCTTACTCTTCCAGGTAACAAGGTTCCCACAAATGAAAGTGCAATAACCAGTGGTCGACTTCCTATCCATCCTATCCCCGACCCAATCTGCATCACAATATCCAACTACTTATGTGCTCTCATTGCACCCCATCCAAACTCCTTGACTTGATGTTCCATTCAGGTACATGAGTAGCCGATTCACCATGTTCCAGTGATGCTCCTTAGGCCCTTGCATGTGTTGGCTAACCTGATTCACATCAAAGCATATATCAGGTCTTGTGATTGTCAAATAGATTAACTTACCAACTGTTGGAATTCATGAGTGTTTGTCTCATGTCAAGAGAGTATTCAGTTAACTTGTAACTGAATCCTATTCAACCATACAATAGGAACTCACCATTCAAAGGAAGAAACAACCAACTGGTGGTTGAATCCTCTTAAACAGCCTACACTATAACCAAGATCCTAGACAGCAAACTGGTTATGTGTGGCAAAGAATCTCTAGTTTGAATCTATCCTTCTGAAGTAACACAACACTTTGATTTTGTGTACCTAAGATGAAGAGGATTTAGAATCAGTAATCTAGAGTTTAAGAAGTAGATAAAGAAGAGCTTAGAGTGAGTTTGACAAGTATTAGGCTGGCGTTAAGAGAGAAAGAGCTAAGACAGCCTCTAAACCATAATACTTAACTCCTTAAATTGTGAATATTGTTTAGACAAAAGCAAGGGAGATAGAGCACACAAAATTAGAGAGAGAAACTTGTCTATTGATTCTGGTTAGTGTTACAAGAGAGGGTGAAGGTCTTTAAATAGACAATCACTTACAATAAACAATTACTAAAACAAGGAAATATAAACAAATAATTCTGTAGGGATGAGAAGAGGCCAAAGGGGATACAGCCAAGGGGAGGCACGTCCAGAGGAGGAGAAAGGGACAGGAGAGAGATAGTGACCAGGTCTGATGAGTGAAAGTGACAGGCCAGCAACAACTCTCTCCTTAAGCTTAACATGTGACTTTATTCCATATTTGAATTTGAATCTGGTCAAACCCTCTATCAACGGTTTCCTTAGCTTCTGGAGACCCTCAGCTCGTGTTCCCATCAGTACCTTGCCTCCCAAGGCAAGTTAGGTCATAGTAGATTACTTGTGATCCAAGTCTGTACAAACAGAACCAGATTGGCTTCTCTTGATGAACTTATCCTTGGATCATCAACCATCTGCTTCTTCTGGTCATCCCTTTATTTATTTCAACACTCCCCCTCAAGCTTGACCATAGGAGATCCTTGGACAAGCTTGGAACTGACAGCACTTGCCTCATTAAAAACCTAAGTGTAGGAAACCTCTTGGGATAAAACCATCACTTAGGGGAAAAGAGTGCAACTACCCTCAGCCTAGGGATTGGCCAGTGAGCCTAAGGAGCTTAATATTATTTTCATGGACTCCTTAGACTCTGGATCATGGCCTTTGTTCAATGGCAAGCAGGCAAGAATGTCTTCCTTGCTTCACACTCATCACACCTTTGAGCTTCTTATTGTGGTAAGAGCTTGTCTCCCCCTTTCTTTTGGCTTCTTGCCTTCGTCATGAGTTGAGTCCAAGTCTGCCTTGTTCATGAGCTCAATAGGTAGCTGATTCAAACAATGCACAAACACATGTATCAATTCTCAAGGGGGAAACTTATCAATCATAAGAATGAGTATAGATTTAGGTACTTCCCTTGCATAAGTTTCTGAAGAATGGACATTGGCCACTCATTTTAACACCCCTCCTCAAGCTTGACCTGAGAATGAGAGTATGTGGTCAAGCTTGGAATATGAGAGCCAGTGATGATCACCAATGCCTTGAGACCACAACCCTCTTGGCTTGAATTGTGGCCTTTTCTCTTGAGTGTACTTCATGTCCACCCTCTTGGCATCAGGTAAGTCACTTCTAAGAAATCTCTCCACTGCTCCATTCATCCTCTCAACCATATTGGGAGTTAATGGACACAATCAGTGTCCAAAGTGTTGATGGGCAGTGGGCAATCTCCATGGTCAGGAATATACATCATGTGTATGCTCTGAACAACATGGGCAACCTGTCAAACAAATAACTAGACACAGGCATCAATAAACAAACAAGACACCAGAACATGGGTTTTCATCAAATCTGATCTTTAAAAGACATTTAGAACAAGTACAACAAGCAATGGACAAATATCATCATGATTCTATCCCAGAAACGCTCTCTGAATCCTAATCATCAAGACTAAGCATTCAGGCAACAACACAATCAATTTTCCTAAGGACAGAAGCAAGACTATTCTTTCAAGACATAACTTCAAGACAGTTTAACAACCTTAGGCAAATTCTAAGCAAGATTGTGAGAATAGAGATTTAAGTAACCAGAGAGTATAAGTAACCAGAGTATAAGTAGAGAGTAGAGAATGATGTAACCAGAGTATTAGTAGCCAGAGAATGGAAGAATGATTGAGAATAAGTAACCTGCAGAATTAGAGAATGAGAGAATAGAGAATAGAGAATATAGAATAGAGAATTGCACAAGAATTCTAATGGACAGAGTTTTTCTCTGTTTTCTTGAGTTTTACGGAAGCATAAACAGCCAGGAGCATCCAATACTCATCAAGAGTTTGGTGCTTTATTAGCTGAAACATAATGGACCATTGAACAATTAATTTGCTCACTGATCTTAGACATGTGCCACTGGAATAATTCATGAACTGATGTTTTCCAGGGCTTTCAACAAATGAACCAACAGAATAACACATGAAGAAGTGTTTTCTGTGGCTTAGACAGCAATGAATGCAATGGATCAAAACAGTTTGTCCACTGGTCAAAGAGATGCTCCATTAATAGAAAGCTATTATCCAATGGATAAAGCATAATGGTGAAGCATTTTCGAAATCTTTCTCTTCCTCAAGCTTGATTCAAGATAATAACAAGTACTGACCAAGCTAACACAATATCAGAGTGGGAGAGAAAAGATTTATTTAAACAAAACAGAGATAAAAGAGGTGAGTTTAATCCCAAAGAAAAGCAACAAAGCTCTGATACCATGTTGGAATTCAAGAGTGTTTGTCTCATTTCAAGAGAGTATTCAGTTAACTTGTAACTTATTCCTCTTCAACCATACAATAGGAACTCACCATTCAAAGGAAGAGACAACCAACTGGTGGTTGAATCCTCTTAAACAGCCTACACTATAACCAAGATCGTAGACAACAAACTGGTTATGTGTGGCAAAGAATCTCTAGTTTGAATCTATCCTTCTGAAGTAACACAACACTTTGAGTTTGTGTACCTAAGATGAAGAGGATTTAGAATCAGTAATCTAGAGTTTAAGAAGTAGATAAAGAAGAGTTTAGAGTAAGTTTGACAAGTATTAGGCTGCCTTAAGAGAGAAAGAGCTAAGGCAGCCTCTAAACCATAATATTTAACTCCTTACATTGTGAATATTGTTTAGACACAAGCAAGGGAGAGAGCACACAAAATTAGAGAGAGAAACTTGTCTATTGTTTCTGGTTAGTGTTACAAGAGAGGGTGAAGGTCTTTAAATAGACAATCACTTACAACAAACAATTACTAAAACAAGGAAATATAAACCAATAATTCTGTAGGGATGAGAAGAGGCCAAAGGAGATACAGCCAAGGGGAGGCACGTCCAGAGGAGGAGAAAGGGACAGGAGAGAGATAGTGACCAGGTCTGATGAGTGAAAGTGACAGGCCAGCAACAGCTCTCTCCTTAAGCTTAACATGTGACTTTCTTCCATATTTGAATTTGAATCTGGTCAAACCCTCTACCAACGGTTTCCTTAGCTTCTGGAGACCCTCAGCTCGTGTTCCCATCAGTACCTTGCCTCCCAAGGCAAGTTGGGTCATAGTAGATTGCTTGTGATCCAAGTCTGTACAAACAGAACCATATTGGCTTCTCTTGATGAACTTATCCTTGGATCATCAACCATCTTCTTCTTCTGGTCATCCCTTTATTTATTTCAAAACCAACAAGCTTTCTATAAAGCTTAGCATCTTGAAAGAGTGGACTGTCTTCTATCTCCCCCTCTCGTGGTACTTTATATCCTTCTTCCAGAGGTGTCTTGAATGTCTTCCCTTCTGGTATACCTGCATCTTTCAAAAGATCAAGTGTATACTTTCTTTGAGATAGAAATAAACCTTCCTTGGATCTACACAACTCTATTCCAAGAAAGTATTTCATCTCTCCCAAATCTTTAATTTCAAACATAGACTTCAAGTACTCTTTAGTGGCTTGTATACCTTCCTTGTCACTTCCAGTAATGATGATATCATCAACATATACTAGAAGGACAATGATACATGGGGGAGATGTGAGAGTGAAGAGGGTATAGTCGAGCTCGGATCTCTTGAAGCCTCTCCCATTCAAGGTAGTACTCAGTTTGTTGTACCAGGCTCTTGGCGATTGCTTGAGACCATATATAGCCTTCTTCAGCCTTAGGGCATTCCCTTCTTTCACCAAGTGTTCAAGACCCGGTGGTGGATACATATACACCTCATCTTCAAGTTCCCCTTGAAGAAAAGCATTCTTCACATCCATTTGCCATAGACCCCATCTTAGATTAACCACAACTAACAAAACTATTCTGATGGTATGAAGCTTTGCAACCGGAGCAAAGGTGTCTAAGTAGTCTTCACCATATGTTTGAGTGAAACCCCTTGGAACAAGTCTAGTCTTCTTCCTGTTTATCTTCCCATTTGCAAGATACTTGATGGTGAAGATCCACCTACTTGACACTGCCTTCTTCCCTCTTGGAAGTTCACTTTCATACCATGTATCATTTTTGATCATGGCATTTCCTTCAGCATCCACTGACTTCTTCCATTCTTTATCCTTCATAGCTTCATCATAAGACTTTGGAATGTAACTCTGATCTAGATTAACCATCAGCACACAATGATCTTCAGGGTAGTGAGCAAGAGAGCATGAGACTCGAGAAGGATGTTCCAGTGCTTGAGCATTGTAGTAAACTCTTGTATTAGCCCAACTGGTTGGAGGGTTTCTGATCCTAGTGCTTATTCTCAGTTGTTGCTCTTATTGCTCAACTACCGGTTCTTGATCTTGTCCTTCTTCATCATTTACTGACCCTTGTCCATCTTCTTGCTCTTGTTGCTCCACACATTGATCATGAGAACCTGATTGTTCTCCTTCTTCTTGAGTATTCTCTTCAGGTTCATTTCCACCCTCATGGTCGAAGTGGGGAACCTGATCTTCTTCATTTGTATTGGAGGGACCTTGAGGTTTTCCTCCTCCATTCCTTGGCTCTTGAGACAGATTCATCCCAAGACCTTCCAGTATTATCCTTAGGTTGGCCGCCTTATCTGATGCAAGATCCTTCAGTTCTGCTTGATTCTTCTCTTCATTATACCCTCTTTCTTCAAAAAACTTTACTTCCCTTGACACCAGCACCCTCCTTGTAACCGGATCATAGCATTTGTACCCCTTTTGAGTTGGTGAATACCCTATGAACATCACTTTGGTACTCTTTGCATCTAGTTTGTTCCTCAACTCTCCTGGTCTTAACACAAAACATAGACAACCAAAGACTCTAAGATTGATGTGATCATGGACCAGATCACTAAGGAGAACAAGGAGGAGAGTCTAGATGAGCCACATGAAGCCACATTGCACCAACAGCCTGGTGATGATGCTCTAGCCATTCCAGAAGGTCCCATGACTCGTTCCAGAGTCAAGAAACTTAAAGAAAATGTTGTTGGATTAATCACTTCACATCCACAACAAGACGAAAGTCTTGGAAAAGGTTTGATCCGAGATGTCTTGATCACCATTCAAGCTATCTCTACATCAAGCTGAGTTAGTGTCAAGGCAAGACACTTGGTGCGTGCTCTTTTCCTTGCTTTTGGTTTTGTCCCACGAGGTTTTCCGGAGGAAGGTTTTTAACGAGGCCACAACTTGTCTTACACATCACTTAGGCTCTATCTCGGCCCAAGACTAAAGAAGTATTCACATTTTTTGCTTATGTTATTTTGAAACTATAGTTTTCCTTTTCTTTTATTTTCGAAACCCTAGAGAGTATGTTCTCTGGTTTCTAATATTTAAAGGTTTCTCTAAACCCTATTGTAGGCAAGCAACCTTTTATTCAACATGTTATTTCTCTTGACGTCTCTCTCTCTCTCTCTAGAAGTTGTCGAGTTCTGGTGTGTAATATCTAGAGACCTTAAGGGTGTTTGCTTGGTGTGTCATATCCAAGCTAATCATCTAGGAGTATCAAGAGTCTTATCATCCCTCTTGTGTCACCATTCATCCCACAACCTTGAAGAACTTGAGTCTCCGATTCATTCTTGCAAGGATCTATCCATCCCATTCAACCAAAGAGCATCCTAGGGGCGCATCAAGTGGTATCAGGGCAACTTTGGTTTGGGAAGTACTTGTTCTCTCTTGTTTCTTTTTGATTCATCAGTATTAAACCTTTGTTAATCAGTAGATCTAATCTGTTTAGGGCTGCTTGAGTTTCATAGAGTTTAGACAAGGTTTAAACTTTTTCCTTTTTGCGGAAACCTTGAGAGATAAAAACCCTAGCCGCATAAGTTCTTTGCTCTCTAAACCTCTTTGTTTCAACTGCTAATCACCTTAATCACCTTGAACACGAGTAGACTTAGGTTGTTTAGGCTGCTTGAACACCTTATAGAAGTTTAGACAAGAGTTGAAGAATTTCCTTTTTGCTTGAAATCGGCAACCCTAGTTCCATTTTTTTCTGGCCGATTATCCCTTTTGCTTTTTGGCTTGCAAAACAAGCTTTAGTTTGTGTTTACATTTTTCCTTTTTGCTTGTCTTGTTACCTAGAAACCTTTTACTGGTTATATTGTTTACCTTTGTGCAGAAAGCATGGGATCCGAGTCTGAAGAAGAAGCTGAACTCGTCAGGAAGAACAAGCTACTCATGGAAGCCATGACTGCTCAACTAAACCAGAAACTGTTAGCAACCGTGACCGAGATGATGAGGACCAACCTCAATGAGATCCGGAGAGAGTTCAGAGTAGACGTCAGAAGAGCTACTTGTCAAGGAACCAACCAAGAGGCTAGAAGAGAAGAGAGACCTCATGCAACTCGAAAAGAGCATGCTGGTTATGAGGAGACTGACAATGAGTATGAACACATCAGTTCATCCTCAAGACAAAGCCAAAGAAGACATAGGCGTGGACATGAAGGAAGGACAAACTAGAGAGGTGATCTTGCTGGTTTAAAGATCAAGATAACCCCATTCCATGGCAAAGCTGATGTGATCATGGACCAGATCACTAAGGAGAACAAGGAGGAGAGTCTAGATGAGCCACATGAAACCACATTGCACCAGCTGCCTGGTGATGATGCTCTAGCCATTCCAGAAGGTCCCATGACTCGTTCCAGACTCAAGAAACTTAAACAGAATGTTGTTGGATTACTCACTTCACATCCACAAAAAGAAGAAAGTCCTGGACAAGGTTTGATCAGAGATGTCTTGATCACCATTCAAGCCATCTCTACATCAACCTGAGTTAGTGTCTAGGCAAGACACTTGGTGCGTTCTCTTTTCCTTGCTTTTAGATTTGTCCCACGAGGTTTTCCGGAGGAAGGTTTTTAACGAGGTTTTCCGGAGGAAGGTTTTTAACAAGCTTTTCCGGAGGAAGGTTTTTAACGAGGCCACAACTTGTCTTACACATCAATTAGGCTCTATCTCGGCCCAAGACTAAAGAAGTATTCACATTTTTAGCTTATGTTATTTTAAAATTTATATTTTTCCCTTTCTTTTATTTTCGAAACCCTAGAGAGTATGTTCTTTGCTTTCTATTATTTAAAGGTTTCTCTAAACCCTATTGTAGGCAAGCAACCTTTTATTCAACAAGTTATTTTCTCTTTACGTCTCTCTCTCTCTCTCTCTAGAAGTTGTCGAGTTCTGGTGTGTAATATCCAAAGACCTTAAGGGTGTTTACTTGGTGTGTCATATCCAAGATAATCATCTAGGAGTATCAAGAGTCTTATCATCCCTCTTGTGTCACCATTCATCCCACAACCTCGAAGAACTTGAGTCTCTGATTCATTCTTGCAAGGATCTATCCATCCCAATCAACCAATGAGCATCCTAGGGGCGCATCAAGTGGTATCAGAGCAACTTTGGTTTGGGAAGTACTCGTTCTCTCTTGTTTCTTTTTGATTCATCAGTATTAAACCTTTGTTAAGCAGTAGAACTAATCTGTTTAGGGCTGCTCGAGTATCATAGAGTTTAGACAAGGTTTAAACTTTTTTCCTTTTTTGCGGAAACCCTAGAGAGATAAAAACCCTAGCCGCATAAGTTCTTTGTTCTCTAAACCTCTTTGTTTCAACTTCTAATCAACTTAATCACCTTGAACACGAGTAGACTTAGGTTGTTTAGGCTGCTAGAACACCTTAGAGAAGTTTAGACAAGAGTTGAAGAATTTCCTTTTCGCTTGAAATCGGCAACCCTAGTTCCATTTTTTTTCTAGCCGATTATCCTTTTTGCTTTTTGGCTTGCAAAACAGGCTTTAGTTTGTGTTTACGTTTTTCCTTTTTGCTTGTCTTGTTACGTAGGAACTTTTGACTGGTTATATATTGTTTACCTTTGTGCAGAAAGCATGGGATCCGAGTCCGAAGAAGAAGCTGAACTCGTCAGGAAGAACAAGCTACTCATGGAAGCCATGACTGCTCAACTAAACCAGAACATGGTAGCAACCATGACCGAGATGATGAGGACCAATCTCAATGAGATCCGGAGAGATTTCAGAGAAGAAGTCAGAAGAGCTACTGGTCAAGGAACCAACCAAGAGGCTAGAAGAGAAGAAAGACCTCATGCAACTCGACAAGAGCATGCTGGTTATGGGGAGACTGACAATGAGTATGAACACATCAGTTCATCCTCAAGACAAAGCCAAAGAAGACATAGGCGTGGACATGAAGGAAGGATAAACCAGAGAGATGATCTTGCTGGTTTAAAGATCAAGATACCCCCATTCCATGGCAAAGCTGATCCGGATGCCTACCTTGAGTGGGAGAAGAAGATTGAGTTGGTCTTTCAGTGCAAGCAATACACCAACCACAAGAAAATTCAGATTGCTGCTACTGAATTCTATGACTATGGTCTAAGCTGGTGGGATCAGTACATCACTACTTGTAGAAGGAATGGAGAGGAACCAGCTGATACTTGGACAGAGATGAAGTCTATCAAGCGCAAGAGATTTGTTCCAAGCCATTACCACAGAGATTTGCACCCACAGGCTCATGAAGCTTACCCAAGGTTCAAGATCAATGGAGGAGTAGTACCAGGAGATGGAGTTGCTTATGCTGAGAGCTAGAATATCAGAAGATAGAGAAGCCACCATGTCAAGGTTCCTGTGTGGTTTAAACCGAGAGATACAAGACAATGTTGAGATGCAATATTATGTGGAGCTTGAAGAGATGTTACACAAGGCTATTCTTGTGGAACAACATCTCAAGAGGAAGGGACATTCACGCAATCACTCTTGCTCTAACCGGTTACACAACACCAAGGAAGAGAAGTCACCTTATCCTAAGGAGTCTAAACCATTCCAAAAGGACAACAAGTCCTATCCGAGAGAAGAAACCAGACCAAGCAGTGCTCATGACAAGGGCAAAGGCAAGGTTGAAGCTTCTAGTTCCAGAGCTCGTGATGTCAAGTGTTTCAAGTGCCAAGGAAGAGGTCACTATGCCAATGAGTGTACCAACAAGATAGTCATGATCTTGCTGGAAGATGGAGAGTATGTCTCAGAAGATGACAACACTGACTCTGACCAAGATAGAGTGAAGAGGAGCATGAAGAAGGACCAGTCCAGGGGAAGCTTCTAGTAGCTAGAAGGCTTCTAAGCTTGCAAAACAAGACTGGGGAGCTAGAGCAACGTGAGAACCTATTCTACACCCGGTGCTTGGTCCAAGGAAACGTGTGCAGCCTCATAGTTGATGGAGGAAGTTGTGTGAATGCTGCTAGTGAGACAATGGTCAAGAAGTTGGGATTGAAGGTTCAGAAGCTTCCCAAGCCTTACCGGCTACAATGGTTGAATGATGAAGGCACCATTAAGGTTTCAAGTCAAGTTCTCATTCCTTTAGCCATAGGAAGATATGAAGATGAAGTCTTGTGTGATGTGTTGCCTATGGAAGCTGGTCACATACTTCTTGGAAGACCTTGGCAATCTGATCGCCGAGTTATCCATGATGGCTTCACCAACAAGCATTCCTTTGAGTTCAAGGGTCGCAAGACTGTCCTGGTTCCCTTGACACATAAGGAAATTCAACGAGATCAGATTCAACTCCAAAGAAGAAGGAGGTTGATCTTAAACCGGCTGGAACTAAGCAGCCAAACTTCTATGCTACCATGGGTGATATCAAAAGAACTCTTTACTCTAAACAATCTGCTATCTTACTTGTGTTTAAAGAAGCTCTTTTTAACTTAACAGATTCTACACCGTTGTATCCGAGTGAGATGGTTTCTCTTTTGCAGGAGTTTCAAGATGTATTTCCATAGGAAAACCCCATTGGTTTACCACCTTTGAGAGGGATTGAGCATCAGATTGTCTTTGTTCCAGGATCTACACTTCCAAACCGTCCAGCATACAGAACCAACCCGGTTGAGACCAAGGATTTGCAAACACAAGTAGAGGAACTCATGGAGAAGGGCTATATCCGAGAGAGTTTGAGCCAATGTGTTGTACCAGTGCTCCTAGTGCCTAAGAAGGATGGTACATGGCGTATGTGTGTTGATTGTAGATCAATCAACAACATCACAGTGAAGTATCGCCACCCTATCCCTAAACTTGATGATATGCTTAATGAATTTCATGGTTCTTGCATCTTTTCTAAGATAGATTTAAAAAGTGGTTATCATCAGATTAGGATGAAAGAAGGAGATGAATGGAAAACTGCATTCAAAACTAAACATGGATTGTATGAGTGGTTATTTATGCCATTTGGATTAACCAATGCACCTAGTACATTCATGAGATTAATGAATCATGTTCTTAGATCATTCATAGGCATTTCTGTTGTAGTATACTTTGATGACATCTTAGTATATAGTAAGAACTTAGAAGAACATCTAGAACATCTTAGGGCTGTCCTGAATGTTTTAAGGAATGAAAAGCTTTATGCCAACTTGAAGAAGTGCACCTTTTGCACGGATAACTTGGTTTTCCTAGGCTTTGTTGTGAGTGCAGATGGAGTTAAGGTCGATGAGTAGAAGATCAAAGCCATCAAAGACTGGCCGAGTCCAACCACAGTAGGAGAAGTGAGGAGTTTCCATGGGCTTGCTGGGTTCTATAGGAGATTTTGAGAGACTTTAGCACCATTGCAGCTCCCTTGACTGAAGTGATAAAGAAGGATGTAGGATTCAAGTGGGGAGAAGCACAAGAGAAGGCTTTCCAAAGCCTAAAAGAGAAGCTTACTCCATCACCTCTTCTTATGCTTCCTGACTTTACTAAAACTTTTGAAATAAAATGTGATGCCTCAGGAATTGGAATTGGTGCTGTGTTGATGCAGGATAGGAAACCCATTGCCTACTTCAGTGAGAAGCTTGGAGGAGCCACTCTCAACTATGCAACCTATGACAAAGAACTCTATGCCTTGGTGAGGGCCTTGCAAACATGGCAGCAGTATCTATGGCCCAAGGAGTTTGTCATCCACACTGATCATGAGTCCCTAAAGTATCTAAAAGGGCAGAGTAAGCTTAGAAAGAGACACGCAAGATGGGTTGGGTTCATAGAAACCTTCCCATACGTGATCAAGTATAAACAAGGTAAGGAGAACATAGTTGCTGATGCACTATCTCGGAGGTATGTTCTCTTGACCACTTTAGATGCTAAGTTACTTGGGGTTGAGCAGATAAAAGATATGTATGATACTGACCATGATTTCAAGGAAGCTTATGCATCTTGTGAGAAGTTTGCTGCAGGGCATTACTTTAGACAGGAAGGATTCTTGTTTTATGACAATAGATTATGTGTGCCTAACTGCTCTTTGAGAGAACTCTTTGTCAGGGAGTCCAATGGGGGCAGTCTAATGGGACATTTTGGGATTGCCAAGACCTTGAAAGTTTTGCAGGATCACTTCTATTGGCCTCACATGAAGAGAGATTTGGAGAGAATCTGTGGGAGGTGTGCTACTTGCAAGCATACCAAGTCCCAAGTCCAATCCCAGGGTTTGTATACTCCGTTACCCATTCCACACCATCCCTGGAATGACATTTCCATGGACTTTATTGTTGGATTGCCTAGGACTAGAACAGGAAAGGATTCAATCTTTGTTGTTGTTGATAGGTTCTCTAAGATGGCACATTTCATAGCATGTCATAAGACTGATGATGCATTGCACGCTGCTAACCTGTTCGTTAAAGAAGTTGTTCATTTACATGGCATGCCTAGGACTATAGTTTCTGATAGGGGCACTAAGTTTCTTAGTTACTTTTGGAAGACTCTTTGGTCTAAGCTAGGCACTAAACTGTTGTTTTCTACTACATGTCATCCACAAACTGATGGACAAACTGAAGTAGTTAATAGAACTCTAGGAACACTCCTGCGTGCATTTATTAGAAAGAACTTAAGAACTTGGGAAGAATACTTACCACACTGTGAATTTGCGTACAATCATGCCATGCATTCTGCTTTTAAGTATTCACCTTTTGAAATTGTTTATGGGTTCAATCCCACCTCTCCTTTGGATCTAATGCCTTTACCTGAGTGTGAAAGGATCAGTTTAGATGGTAAAAAGAAAGCAGAGATGATCCAACAGATCCATGAGAAGGCTAGACACAACATTGAGCAGAAACCAAAGCTCTATGAGAAGCAAGCCAACAAGGGAGACGTGCGAGAACCTTTGAAGTACGTGACCAAGTTTGGTTGCACCTGAGGAAGGATAGGTTCCCCAACGAGAGGAAGTCCAAGATATGCCAAGGGTTGATGGACCCTTCGAGATCATCCACAAGATCAATGACAATGCCTATAAACTTGATCTCCAAGGTAAGTATGATGTATCAAATAGCTTCAATGTCACTGACGTGGCTCCTTTTGCTGTAGATGAACCTGATTTGAGGAAAAATCCTTTTCAAGAGGGAGGGGATGATGTGATCATGGACCAGATTACTAAGGAGAACAAGGAGGAGAGTCTAAATGATCCACATGAAGCCACATTGCACCAGCTGCCTGGTGATGATGCTCTAGCCATTCCAGAAGGTCCCATGACTCGTTCAAGAGTCAAGAAACTTAAAGAGAATGTTGCTGGATTACTCACTTCACATCCACAACTAGAAGAAAGTCTTGGACAAGGTTTGATCCGAGATGTCTTGATCACCATTCAAGCCATATCTACATCAAGCTGAGTTAGTGTCTAGGCAAGACACTTGGTGCGTGCTCTTTTCCTTGCTTTTGGTTTTGTCCCACGAGGTTTTCCGGAGGAAGGTTTTTAACGAGGCCACAACTTGTCTTACACATCACTTAGGCTCTATCTCGGCCAAAGACTAAAGAAGTATTCACATTTTTAGCTTATGTTATTTTAAAACTATAATTTTCCTTTTCTTTTATTTTCGAAACCCTAGAGAGTATGTTCTCTGGTTTCTATTATTTAAAGGGTTCTCTAAACGATATTGTAGTCAAGCAACCTTTTATTCAACAAGTTATTTTCTCTTGACGGCTCTCTCTCTCTCTCTAGAAGTTGTCGTGTTCTGGTTTGTAATATCCAGAGACCTTAAGGGTGTTTACTTGGTGTGTCATATCCAAGCTAATCATCTAGGAGTATCAAGAGTCTTATCATCCCTCTTGTGTCACCATTCATCCCACAACCTTGAAGAACTTGAGTCTCTGATTCGTTCTTGCAAGGATCTATCCATCCCAATCAACCAAAGAGCATCCTAGGGGTGCATCAATGATGATCCAAGGTTGGTCTAAACCTGTTTAAGACCTCAAATGGAGACTTGTCTTCAAGGATCCGGGTTGGTGTTCTGTTGATCAAGTAGCAGGCTGTAGACACTGCATCTCTCCAGAACTTCTTTGGTACATTGGCCTGGAACCTCATCCACCTTGCCAGCTCCATGAGGTGTCTGTTCTTTCTTTCGGCCACACCATTTTGTTGAGGAGTGTAAGGGAAACTTGTCTGATGGAGAATGCCTTGTTGAGATAGGTGTTGCTTGAATGCTTGGCTAGTGTACTCGCCTTGTTAGATTTTTCAGAGTGTAGACTCGTGTGTGTGAAGAACAGGATGAACAATCCCCTTTGGGGTAGAGAGAACACGAAATGGTGAAGAGAGTGGATCTGGCTCTGCTTGTTATACTTGAACCAGAAACAGAGATTAGGAGAGTAAGAGAGAGATTTAAGAGATTAAGAAAGGGATAGATTAGAGAGAATCTGATTCAAGAACAACAAGCTTGATATTATAAAGTGGAGAGGGGAAATCCCCCTTACTCCCTTAAAGAGATACAACTCGCCAATAAGGCATATAAATAGCTTTACAAGTTTATGAAAAACCCTAAAGCTAAGGATAAGACTTGAAGGGTGGAGATCTTCTGGTTTGAATTGGATGGTGAGGATTAGATCTTGGGGCAGAGGTAAGCTGTGTGTATGCGCCTGAGTGGTGGATGAAAAGGCTTGGCTAAGAATGCTCCAGCAACTCCTTTGTATCTGCCCACTTCTCTGGCCAAATACATAGTCAATAAGCTTCTTCTTTTTCCAGCAAATGCCAGCCTGTTTTGGACCACACAGCTTGGCGCCAACTCTCCTTTTGAACCAGCTCGCCTAAGGTATATTCTTGGCATCTCCTTGATGCCATTTTGATTCCTCTTGATCAGAACCAGTTGGTTTAAGTCCCGGACTTTGCACAGACCACCAGGGAGTGTATAGGACAGGTTATGGTCCGTACACTTTTGTCCTATTTTTGCACAAAGTCTAAAACACTTCAAATGGTCGAGTATTAAAGTTCTGGGTCGACCTTAGTCCGTACGGATCCGTACGGTCGTACAAGTCCGTACAGGTCCGTACAGAATCCGTACGGGTCGCCCTATTTTTGCACACTCGACCCTTTGATCCCAAATGGTTCCTAAAGTCCCTCCTGGACTTAATCTTCACTTTACATTAGCTTCAGGACCTTCCTTGACACCTTTAAACCCTCCTAAAGTCTTCTTCGACAATCTCCGGGGGTCTTGCCCTATTTTTGCACAAGACCAAACCTCACCCAATCTCATCCTTTTACTCCATTTCATCTCTTCAAGTTAATACTCCCTCTCAAGCTTGACTCTAGTGATCCTAAGTCAAGCTTGGAACCTTGAAGAGTCTCCTCATTAAAAACCTTATCAAAGAACCCTTTTTGGGATAAAACCTTGATAAGGAAAAGAGTAAGATCTCCAAGGCCTAGGGATTGGCCAGTGAGTTCTTTGTGTCTCAACCAGTGTGGTGGACACAAAGAACTCTGGATCATGGCCCTCACTGTGGTGCAAGTCTGGACCAACTCTCATTGCACACCACTAACTCTTCTTGAGCTCATCTAGCTCTCTCCACACTGATCTTGGTCTCTCCCCCTTTCACCCAACCTCTTGTTGGGTTTAAGTGCTTGGATTACCAGATACTAACTCAGCTTTGGTTGCTTCTTCTTACCAAGGACTCACTTCACAGATCATTAACGCTTCTCAATACTCCCCCTCAAGCTTGACCATGTGGAACAAGTCAAGCTTGAAAGGATTGCTTCATGATCTTGGACTACAAACCATTACACCATCACTTCTGATTCTGCTATCTTCACGGAATGCTTGTGTCTTCACCAGCTCTCTACAACCACCTCAAACCCTGAAGCCGCATTGCTAGAGTAACCTTCTTCATGACACAGCCAAGACTGCTCTGAACAGCCTCTTGTCTAGACACGCCACTGCCTAAACCCGGATAGCTTCATCTTCATTCTCTTGTAATGGTAAGGAGGAAACAGGTCTTGAACTTAGATCACCAGGTAGCTAACTCAAGTCCCCACCTCAAGCTTGAATTGAGTAGGTTCAAGCTTGAAAGTGAGCCTGAATGAGCATCCAAACCAGGAGCACACCACCCTAACAGTTGCGCTTAAATCACTGGTCCACCTCCATGTCTTCAGCTCCAAGTACCCTCAGGTCACCGGCCTCCTCAAGCTTCAATGATGACCTTGCCTTGTGCATCTTCATGAACCAGGAGCACATCACTCCCAACAGCTGCACCTAGTCTACTGGCTTCATGCACAAGCACCAACAGCTCTCCACTGCCTCAGCAATGGGCAAGTCTTCCTCTTTGTTCCGGATCGATGCTGAACAAGGACCCTTCTTGTGAACCTGAAACAACACTCAAACTCCAAACAAGATAAGACACACTTGCATTGGGATCAAATCTTGACTAATCATCAAGTTTGATCACCAATGTCACAAGCTTTGCACTTAGACAGTATCTCATTGTCATTAAGATCCATCTCATGCAAGCTTACCACTCTCTAAATGCAATGGATGAACTGATCAGGAACACTCACAAAGCAATTAGGCAATAAACTCCTGCCTTCAACGACCCTTAGACTCAAGTCTAGGTGTCTCAACCTTAAGGCAGTAACAATGATAAATTAATGCAACAGTCTTAACCTATTCTATTCATGAAAGCAAGCCGGATTAGACACACAATCTATCATCCTAGCAAGACAACCATTTAGAACAGAGACTAAGCAACATTATCATTTCCAAATACCAGACCCAAATGCTTCACTTTAATCAGTTCTATTCATGTATGCAAGCAGATTCAGAACATACTATCTAATATCATGACAAGCATCATTAAGAACTGGAGCAAGCATTTCAATAACTCAAACAACCAAACGAGTCTCTTTCAACACAGCCTGGAACAGATTCTAAACATTCACATCTAGCAATCTTTAAACACATTCTCAGGTCTCAACACATCACACACACTCATTTCAGTTCATATATATCATAAAGGATCAAGCTTTACTCAAGGAAAGAAGTTTCTTACAGTCAAGGAACTAGTGTTAGTTCCTTGAACCACCAATGATACATGGACTGGACAAGAGCTATTGGTGTCGACCCCAACATCTCCTTCCTCCATGGACCTTCCCCTTGGACTCTCCATGTCAAAGACCCCACCTTTCTTCATACTTGAGTCGCCCCCATCAGTAACAAGGTGAAAGCTTTCACCTTTCTTCCTGATCTTTGAATAGGAACCCTCCTAGATTGTTTTGATGAAGAGGGGAGCAAGTCCTCTCCAAAACTTCAAGATCAAAGGCTCTTCTTTCTTCTGGACGGGTATGAGAGAGTATGGGTCTTCAAGAACACTTTTTAGGCTGCGATTGAACACCTTCTTGTAGAGGTTGAACAGGCTGGAAAGTGATGTGATCATGGACCGGATCACTAAGGAGAACAAGGAGAGTCTAGATGAGCCACATGAAGCCACATTGCACCAGCAGCCTGGTGATGATGCTCTAGCCATTCCTGAAGGTCCCATGACTCGTTCCAGAGTCAAGAAGTTTAAAGAGAATGTTGTTGGATTACTCACTTCACATCCACAACAAGAAAGTCTTGGACAAGGTCTGATCCGAGATGTCTTGATCACAATTCAAGCCATCTCTACATCAAGCTGAGTTAGTGTCTAGGCAAGACATGGGGTGCGTGCTCTTTTCCTTGCTTTTGGTTTTGTCCCACGAGGTTTTCCGGAGGAAGGTTTTTAACAAGGCCACAACTTGTCTTCACATCACTTAGGCCCTATCTCGGTCCAAGACTAAAAGAAGTTTACATTTTTATGTTATTTTAAGCTTATGTTAAAAGTTAAACTATAGTTTCCATTTTGCTTATTTCCGAAACCCTAGAGAGCATGTTCTCGGTTTCTCTTTATTTAAATGGTCTCTAAACCCTATTGTAAGCCATCCATCTTTTAATCAACAAGTTATCTTTCACTTTGACGGCTCTCTCTCTAGAAAGTGTGTCGAGTTCTGGTGTGTAATATCCAGAGACCTAAGGGTGTCTAAATTGGTGTGTCATATCCGATTTGTTCATCTAGGAGTATCAAGAGATCATCCATCCCTCTTGTGTCACCATTCAATCCCCACACCTTGAAGAACTTGAGTCTCTGATTCGTTCTTGCAAGGATCTATCCATTCCCATCAACCAAAGAGCATCCTAGGGACACATCAGAAAGGAAGTGTCTTTTGGCTTTGAATGGACATGAGAGTGAGCTTAGATCTTCAGCGGATGAAGGAACCAAGTTCTGATGAACCTGGCTCTGATACCATGATAGATTTTCAGAGATCGAGGTCGTGTGTGATGAACAAACCCTTTAGGGACAGAGAGAACTCGAAATGGTGAGAGAGAAGGGTCTGGTTCACTTAGTGTTAATTTGAATCAGAAACAGAGATTAGGAGAGACAGAGAGATTAGAGAGATTAAGAAAGGGAGAGACTAAGAGAGACTGATTCAAGAACACTAAGCTTGATATTATGAAGTGGAGAAGGGAAATCCCCCTTGTTCCCTTAAAGAGATACAACTCGCCAATAAGGCATATAAATAGCTTTACAAGTTTATGGAAAACCCTAAAGCTAAGGATAAGACTTGAAGGGTGGAGATCTTCTGGTTTGAATTGGATGGTGAGGATTAGATCTTGGGGCAGAGGCAAGCTGTGTGTATGCGCCTGAGTGGTGGATGAAAAGGCTTGGCTAAGAATGCTCCAGTAACTCCTTTGTATCTGCCCACTTCTCTGGCAAGATACATAGTCAATAAGCTTCTTCCTTTTCCAGCAAATGCCAGCCTGTTTTTGGACCACACACCTTGGCGCCAACTATCCTTTTGAACCAGCTCGCCTAAGGTATATTCTTGGCATCTCCTTGATGTCATTTTGATTCCTCTTGATCAGAACCAGTTGGTTTAAGTCCCGGACTTTGCACGGACCACCAGGGAGTGTACGGACAGGTTATGGTCCGTACACTTTTGCCCTATTTTTGTACAAAGTCTAAAACACTTCAAATGGTCGAGTATTAAAGTTCTGGGTCGACCTTGGTCCGTACGGATCCGTACGGTCCGTACAAGTCCGTACAGAATTCGTACGGGTCACCCTATTTTTGCACACTCGACCCTTTGATCCCAAATGGTTCGTAAAGTCCCTCCTGGACTTAATCTTCACTTTACATTAGCTTCAGGACCTTCCTTGACACCTTTAAACCCTCCTAAAGTCTTCTTAGACAATCTCTAGGGGTCTTGCCCTATTTTTGCACAAGAACCAAACCTCACCCAATCTCATACTTTTACTCCATTTCATCTCTTCAAGTTAATACAGATCCACTCGTCTCCAAGCTTTTGAAGTCAAGCTGGCTGTAGATGGATAGTGTTAGCATGAAAGTTTCGGTTACTCTCAAGGGGAGTAACTCTCTGTTGTGGTCTCGTTGGTGAAGACTGCTGTGGGAAGTAAGGGATTATGGGGTCATATCACATCCGGTGAAGCTCCTAAGCTCATTACTCAAGAAGGTGAAGCTTCAAGCGCCACAAGTGCCACAAGTGAAGTGGAGAAATGGCAGCAAGAAGACATGATGGTGATGACACTTCTTCAAGACTCTCTTGAGACTCCTATCATGGAAGCTTATAGCTACTGTGAAACCGCAAAGGATCTATGGGATTCCTTGAAGAAGGTGCATGGAAACATCTCAAACTTGAGCCGGGTGTTTGAAGTGAAGAGAGCAATCAACGGGTTGCTACAAGAAGATATGGAGTTCACTAAGCATCTTGGGAGGTTCCGAGCACTTTGGTCTGTGCTAGAGATGCTAAGGCCAAGCACGGTTGATGCTGATGAGTTGAATGAAAGGCGTGAGTAAGATAAGGTCTTTGGACTCCTGCTCACTCTAAACCCAGCCTACAACAGCCTCATCAAGCATATCCTGAGAGCTGAGAAGCTTCCATCTCTAGAAGATGTGTGTGCTCAGATACAAAAGGAGCAAGGTTCTATTGGGTTGTTTGGAGGTAAGGGAGAGCTTACCTTGGCTAACCAAGCTGCGCAAACTGATCAAGTATGAAGACCGGAGGTTCAATGGCAACTGTGATCACTGCAAGAAGCATGTACACAAGAAGAGTTAGTGCTGGATCCTAAACCCACATCTCAAGCCGGCCAAGTTCATGAAGGACAGGGAAGCAAGAGCTCACATCTCGGAGGGTTCAAATGGTGCTGGCTCAAGCAAGAGAATGATGGTGATAAGAAGGAGGCGAGTGAAGGAAAGTCTCTTGTGGCTTATACAGGAAACACCAGCGGAACAATTATCAAGACTACATCCGGAGGTCTGACATTGAAGCTCTCATCAAAATGCTCAAGGAGAATGGAAACACCTTTGGTAACCTTAATGGATATTCTCTTGGTGCTTCAATGGTTGCTATTAAGCTAGGAAATGTGAATGAGCCTAGGACTGATTGAACTGGTAGGACAATAGAGAAAGAAATGAACCACCAAAGTCTTAATTGCTCTAGTCCTAAAGCTAGTTGTCACATTGCTAATAGCTCATCTAAACCATTGATAGTTGACTCAAGAGCTTCTCATCACATAATAAGTGACACCAATCTGATCAAAGACATTGAACCAGCTAATGGTCATGTCATAATTGCAAATGGTGATAAGATTCCTATTAGAGGAATAGGAAATCTAAAACTGTTTAGTAAGAACTCAAGAGCTTTCTATATGCCTGAATTTACTTCAAACTTATTATCTGTTAAGAAGTGCACAAATGATTTAAATTGTAAAGTTATATTCAGTCCTAATGAAGTTGAATTTCAGGATATTGAGAGCCAAAAGATGATTGGAAAAGGAGTTACCAAAGGGCGAGTTATATATGCTTGAAGAGCTTGATCTTGTTTCTGATTTTAGTTGTTCCTTCACTACTGTTTCTTCTGCTTTAAATAAGAATGCTTTGTGGCATGCTAGACTAGGACATCCTCATGTTAGAGCTTTGAACTTGATGTTACCAGGTGTTTTTTTGAATATAATGAGTGTGAAGCTTGCATTTTAAGCAAGCATTGTAAGACTGTCTTTCCAAGATCATCTACTGTTTATGAGAAGTGTTTTGATTTAATTCACTCTGATGTTTGGACTGCTCCTTGCATATCTAGGGATAATCATAAGTACTTTGTACCATTCATTGATGAAAAATCTAAATACACCTGGTGAACACTCATTCCATCTAAAGATAGGGTCCTTGATGCATTTAAAAACTTTCAATCCTATGTGACTAACCACTATCATGCCAAGTTTAAAATTTTTAGATCAGATAATGTGTGAGAATAGAGAGAAAATGGTAAGAATGAAATGGAGAATGATTTTGGTGAAGAGAGTAACAAGAATGGTTGAGAAACAAAGATGATAACTCTGCTAGACAGATTGTATGAAAGAGAGAGAATGAGGGTGTTTGAGAGTGTGGTTGAGTTTGAGCTCGTGTGAGCTGAAAGTAAGAGACCTGAGAGAGTATAGGAACCAGAGAATAGGAGATTTTGTGAAGGAGAGACTTAACTCTCACTTCAGAGAGTATAAGAGATTATAGAGAGTTTAAGACAGTTTCTGAGTATGAGAGAGTGTATGAGATTTTGAGAGAATATGAGAGTGTTTAAACCAAAGAGAATAAGGAAGGAGGAGGCTCAATTCTCCTTAGATATTTCGTGGGTTACATGTGGGGGCTTTATAGCCAAGATACAAGCAACGCACAAGACTACAAACACATTAAACTAACAATAAAAGAGGAAATTATACTAATAATATTGTATGGAAAGAAGATTCAGAACTGGCTGGCCAGACTGGTGTAGAGCAGGCTGGTGTGGACAGACTGGCATGTCCAGAGGAGGAGAAAGAGATAGGAGGAGAGGCACAACCTTCCTTGGTGATAGTGACATGTCTACACAACTTCTTATGCACCCCATGTGACTTCTTCTTGCTTAATTCAAACCAGATTGATCCAATTGCATTCAAACTGAATTTCCTTGACTTCTAGAACTTCAGCCACGTCCACAAGGTCTTCTCCACTCGTTCCTTGCCTTGCAAGTCAAGTATGGATAGGTTTTTGATGAACTGTAGGGAGCTTCAACTCTTCTTACTTTGCTGTCCTGGTTTGAACCCTAATCCAGCTTGCCTCTCTTCTTCTATTTCTTTCATTATTCCAACACTCCCCCTCAAGCTTGACCATAGGAATCCTTGGACAAGCTTGGAACTGAGATTACTTGCCTCATTAAAAACCTAATTATAGGGAAAAAGAGTACAAGCAATCCAGCCTAGGTTTAGATAACTTTATTGGCCAGGAGGGCGCCACTCCTTTCCTGCTTCACACTCAATTGGTTCCATTTGAACCTTCTTCTTATTTCACATCTTCTCTCCCCCTTGTTTCTGAGTTCTTGCCTTCTTCATGGGTTGAGATCAAGCCAACATGTCTTTAGGATGATAATGAGGAGTGTCTGCCCTCCTGGCTTGCACTTGAATTCCTCACTTCATCCTTCTTCAGAATGGCCTTGCAACATGACTTGTAAAACTGACTTTATAGGGGGACTTTGCAAAGAGTTAGCTGCCATCTTTTCAGTGAACTGCCTTCTCTTTGCTCAGCCAAGCATATCCCTGGTCAACTCCATTTTTTTCCTTTGCTTCAGCTTCAACAGTGGGTCATTGGCTTCTCATTAACACCCCTCCTCAAGCTTGATCAGAGAATGATAGTATATGGCCAAGCTTGAAGTTGAGAGCCAATGACCGCCAACACCTTGAGACCACAACCCTCTTGGCTTGAATTGTCGCCTTTTCTCTTGAGGAACCTCCTGTTCACCCTCTTGGCCTCAGGTAAGACGTCTTGAGCAATATCTCCACAGTACCAATCTTCCTCTCTACCATCTTGAGAGTTAATGAACACAATCAGTGTCCAAAGTGTTGTTGGGTAGAGGGCAATCTCTCCATGGACAGGAATTTAAATCTTTTGTAGGCTCTGAACCCATGGGCTTCTTGCTCTTTATTTTAAGGAGGCACAGCTTATCAAGAACCTGAGCTGGTTTCTTGAACCTCCAGCCCATGGGGGCTTAGTGAAACTGAAGTGGTTTGAGGTGTGGATTGAATATCAAAGACCTCTTCTTGATGATTCTCTCCTTCTGGTCAAGGAGGCACTTCAAACCCCTCCTCTCTTCTTGCTGGTCGTGGGTCTTGGGGATCAGAGAGTGAGCTTCAGCTTTGTTGGCTAGAGAATAGTTTGAAAAACCAGCTTTTTCAGTGACCTTGCTCCAAGAAAGGTTTTCCCCATAGATTTTCTTCAGCATTTTTGACCAGAGGAGGTAGTTTTGTTTCTTCTTTGGACCCCTTGAAGTCTCTGGAGTTACCATTTCAATTAATCTCTCCATCTTAGAATGTTTGGACCAGTGACAAAAGAATGTACCCACTGGTTTTGCAAGAGACAGAACTGGAAACTGAAACTTTGATGAAGCTTGTTGAACTGAGATGAGGCTTCCTTAAGTTTCAAACACTGGTATACTCTCCTATCTTGAGTTCTGGTGATTTTGTTCACTCCTGGAAGACCTTTGGACCAGTGGATAAAGAGATGTATCCAAGAAGATTTTGTAGACAGATTTTTACAGAGATTTTGCGGAAGTATGAATAGGTTTTCAGGAGCTTTGAGGCTCTGATACCATGTGAGAATAGAGAGAAAATGGTAAGAATGAAATGGAGAATGATTTTGGTGAAGAGAGTAACAAGAATGGTTGAGAAACAAAGATGATAAGTCCGCTAGACAGATCGTATGAAAGAGAGAAAATGAGGGTGTTTGAGAGTGCGGTTGAGTTTGAGCTCGTGGAGCTGAAAGTAAGAGACATGAGAGAGTATAGGAACCAGAGAATATGAGATTTGGTGAAGGAGAGACTTAACTCTCACTTCAGAGAGTATAAGAGATTATAGAGAGTTTAAGACAGTTTCTGAGTATGAGAGAGTGTATGAGATTTTGAGAGAATATGAGAGTGTTTAAACCAGAGAGAATAATGAAGAGGAGGCTCAATTCTCCTTAGATATTTCGTGGGTTACATGTGGGGGCTTTATACCCAAGATACAAGCAACTCACAAGACTACAAACACATTAAACTAACAATAAAAGAGGAAAGTAAACTAATAATATTGTATGGAAAGAAGATTCAGAACGGGCTGGACAGACTGGTGTAGAGCAGGCTGGTGTGGACAGACTGGCATGTCCAGAGGAGGACAAAGAGACAGGAGGAGAGGCACAGCCTTCCTTGGTGATAGTGACATGTCTACACAACTTCTTATGCACCCCATGTGACTTCTTCTTGCTTAATTCAAACCAGATTGATCCAATTGCATTCAAACTGAATTTCCTTGACTTCTAGAACTTCAGCCACGTCCACAAGGTCTTCTCCACTCATTCCTTTCCTTGCAAGTCAAGTATGGTTAGGTTTTCGATGAACTGTAGGGAGCTTCAACTCTTCTTACTTTGCTGTCCCGGTTTGAACCCTAATCCAGCTTGCTTCTCTTCTTCTATTTCTTTCATTATTCCAACATAATGGAGGAGAGTACACAAGTCATGCATTCAAGGATCACTTAGCTCGACATGGGATCCTTCACCAGACCAGTTGCCCTTACACTCCTCATCAAAATGGAGTTGCTGAGAGGAAGAATCGCCATCTCATGGAGGTAGCAAGGTCCTTAATATTTCAAGCCAATGTTCCTAAGAGGTTTTGGAGTGATTCTGTGGCTACTGCTTGCTATCTCATCAACCCCACACCTACAAAGATTGTGAATGATCAAGCCCCCTTTGAGGTTCTAAACAAGTACAAGCCATCAGTGGACTATCTACGGGTCTTTGGATGCCTCTTCTATGTATAGATTCCTGGAGAGATGAGAAACAAGTTAGAAGTCAAGAGTACAAAGGCAATGTTTATAGGCTACTCCACAACTCAGAAGGGATACAAGTGTTATGATCCGGTGGCAAGAAGAGTTCTGGTGTCTAGGGATGTAAAGTTCATAGAAGAAAGGGGATACTATGAGGAGAAGAATCAAGACGAGTTGAAGGACCTTACCTCAGATAAGGCAGCAACTCTAAGGATTATCTTGGAAGGTCTTGGCATTGGAGTGACCAATAACCCGGGTGGAAATGGTCCAGCAGGGACAACTGAAGCAAATCAGTCTCCCCACCTGTGAGATTTGTAAACTAAGAGAGATATGGACGAGAATGAGAGGATTTGAGAAAAAAAGGAGAGACTTTTGTTTAGAACCAGAGAGAAATCTAAGAAGAACTCGAGAGAGAAAACTAGAGAAGAAGAGAAATGATTCTCCTTGATTTATTTCGAGAGAGAGGATACAAATATATAGAGTGCTTTACAAGGAAAAAGTAAAGGCTAAGGAACAGGAGACGTGGCCGGTCAAGGAGGAGAGGAGCGCTTATTTGAACTTGTGGCTAAGGAGGGAAGAGCATCTTGGAATCTTGGACCAGATGCTCCAGCTTTGGACAGCCTAGTTCGCGAACCTTATCCTCTCCAACGTTCGGATAAGGTGGTAAGTCTTCAAGGTAACTCGCCAAGTTAACTTCTCCTAGGTTAAACCTTCCCGGATCAGATCATCTTTGCTCCTTAGTCGATAAGTGTACGGTCGACCTTGTACGGCCATGTACGGCTTGTACGGCCTTGTACGGACTGTACGGCCTTGTACGGATAGGTCGACCTCACTTTCTTCCTTCTCCTTGAACACTCCTTAGATCCATCCTCCTCTTTATTCAGATCATTTCCACACCACCTTGGTCATGATGGGGGAAACACTGAAGATCAGGAAGGTGTAAGCTCTGACAGCAGTGGAGAGTTTGATTCAGGTCAAGAGGAGTTTGATGATTCTCCAGAGGAAGATAGAAGTTCAGTGTCTCATGATCAAGGTGGAGATACTCAAGAAGGTCAGAGAAGCCCCAAGCCATTATTGACATGAAAGAAGAGATCTGGTTACATAATCCTGTGATATAGTCGACTACATGCATCAACTACATGCTAAAATGTTTAGAGAATAATAGAAATGAAGAGATAAACGGATAGATTAAAGAGAGTAAGCAGATAATCGGTTTAGACTTGAGAGAGAATCATGATGAACTTGAAGAACAACGAGAGAAAAGAGAGACTGATTTGTATGCTTTATTCATAGAGAGAGGTTACAATATATAGAGGGAGGATTACAAGGGTTTTGGAATGTGATTTTTAGTAATTTAGTGAGTGTTTAAATGAGATTAAGAAAGAGTTTGTTGCTAGAAATGTGAAGAATAGTAAGAACAGGAGAGAGAGTGAGGGATTTCGTGAGTGAGAGAGAGAGAAGGAGAGAATATGATTTCCTTACTTGATTTAGTTTCTGGTACAAGCCTTTTAATAGGCAAAATAAAACATAAACAAATACACAAGCTGACAAGAGATATATTAAACAAATAGGGCAGAGGCACGCCCAGACTTGTTGGAAAGAGAGAGGAAGGGACAGAGGTTTTGTCCAGACATGGTGGAAAGGGACAGGACCTAAATGGGTGTCTCCTTATCTTGGCATGTGATCTTCTTCTTCCCTAACGTCTCTCTGCTCCTCTGGTGACCAGATCACATGGTCTGATTTAAATAAGTCTCCTTCCCTCTCTAGCTAACCCTTTCCTTGTCTTGTAAGCCAAGTTAGGTCAGTGTAGACCTAAACTGTACGGAACAACTTCATTTGATCATTCTGGATCCTTCTCTTGCCATACTCTCTTCCTCTTTGTCTTTTATATCTTCATGTCAACACTTGCTTCTCTTGCTCTTTATTTCTTCATGTCAACACTCCCCCTCAAGCTTGACCATGTGGAACAAGTCAAGCTTGGAAGCCATTAAGCATTCCCTCATTAAAACCTCAGCTAGTAAAAACCGCATGGGACAAAAACCACACCAAGGAAAAAGAGTAGAACACTTCATGGCAAGAGGATCAGTGACATGTGAGATCTATGAGTCCAAGCTTTGGATGAATGAACTCACAGACTTTGGTGCTAGCAGCCTTGGTAAAGATGTCAGCTAGCTGGTCTTCACTTCTGGTATAGCAAGGCAAGATGACTTTCTGCTCCACGGCTTGCCTCACCTTATGACAATCCACCTCAATGTGTTTAGTTCTCTCATGGAACACATTGTTGGAAGCTATGTGTATTGCAGCCTGGTTATCACAGTGCATGGTGATGGGTGTGGTAGTCTCAATTCCCAAGTCCTTAAGCAACCCTTTAATCCAAATCAATTCACTTGTGAGCTTTCTCATGGCTCTATACTCTGCCTCAGCACTTGAACATGAGACCACCTTCTGCTTCTTGCTCTTCCATGTTACTAAATTACCTCCAATGAAAGTACAATAGCCGGTTGTAGACCTCCTATCTATCCTATCTCCAGCCCAATCAGCATCACAATAACCAACTATCTCAGTACTCTTGTTGCAACCCATCCAAACTCCTTGTCCTGGTGCTTCTCTTAAGTACCTCAGAATTCTTTCAACCATGTTCCAATGATGTATCTTGGGGGCTTGCATATGTTGGCTTACTTGGTTGACTTCGAAGCACACATCTGGTCTTGTGATAGTGAGATATATGAGTTTTCCCACCATTCTCCTATAGTGCTTCACATCTTCATAAGCCTTGTCTTCATACTCCCCCTCACGCATTACTTTGTATCCCTCCTCTAGAGGTGTTTTAGCAGCTCTACCACCAAGGTCTCCAGCTTCCTTTAATACATCAAGGGTGTATTCCTTTGGGACAGAAACAGTCCCTCCTTGGATCTACACATCTCAATCCCAAGAAAATATTTGAGCTCTCCCAAATCCTTGATATCAAATGTTTGCCTTGAGGAATGCTTTGGTGGAGCTGATCCCCTCTTTATCACTGCCTGTGATGATGATATCATCCACATAGATGAGA
>CAJHQP010003567.1:0-65721 GCA_905132765.1 Moricandia arvensis
AGCTGATTCTAACTCTCAGTCTTGACCAATAAAGCAAACTACTAATCCACTGAACCACTAAAGTTTCTTGCAAAATTGGTCCTTAAATTATTTATAAACATATTAGCCCATGCTTGACCAGCTTGTGGTCAAACTCGGCCCAGCATGGAACAATGTTGTGCTTTAAGCTGATGTGAGTTCTGTTTGTTTCAGCTGGTTCCAGAGGTGGCGGATCAATATCTTCTTTTACCAAAAAAGTAATAAAATATAATTGTTATAAATAATATACTAAATAATCTAAATTCTTATATAAGTTTAGAAAATTTATATCTTTATGTTATTGAACCAATTTCTAAATTAATTATGTAAATTATCATTTATTATTCATAATGTTATTAGATTTATTATACACATAAATATTATTTAATAATTTCTGTAAAAGAGAAATACTTTAATATATCCATAAAAAATATTTTTTCACAAAAATAGTTTCTAAAAAGAAAAATAATCAAACTAGAATTAATTAAAATGTGTAATTATATATTTATACCAATATGGTTAACTAATCTAGACTTATAGTTTATGGTTATAGGATGGAGTTTTAGGGATGGTTTTAAAACTTTAGAAATAAAAATCCAAATTCAAATTTTCAAAATGAAAATGACTATTTTGATCTCTTTTAAGGCTATTTTAGTGACAAAAACTTAAAAGAGTTATTTAAGAGAATTACCCATTGTAAAACCCAATTTTAGCATTAATATAAATTTTCTTTTTATGCTAATATAAAATCAATTGAAATTTATAAATAAACATAGTGAATGAATTTAGGGTAATTCTCTCAAATAATCATTTTTGAACTTTTTGTCACAAAAATAACCTTCAAAAACAAAAATGACCAAACTTTCAGGAAAAGATAAACATTCACATAAATGAAACAAATTTTCTGCAATCATTTTTAACTTTTCTAACATGTACATGATTTTTTTGTCGACAACTTTCTTTTATAAGAAAAGCCAACTTAGCAGTACAAAGAGAAAATAGGCAGGCTCAATCTCACCATTTACAACGTCTTATAAAATTAAGCCCATTATCTAAACTCAATATATTGATGAGGATAATAAAAAGTGTCATCACTAACGCGTGATGGCGCGTTACGATCCTTGCCACGTGTCACTACGTCTTTGCGACCACTTCATTATAGTTAAACCATGCGTCGTCGGATGAGATGATAACTTATTGACGCGGACGTCACCAATGTAAGTTTTGTGAAGATTAAGTGAAGAACAAGTGAACAACAAGAGAGAGAAAGTAGATCTAAAAGAGAGAGATAGTGAGAGAGAGAGATAATTTCGAAAATAGAGAGAGAATGATTAATTTCCTTAGAAACTTTGGTTCATGGTTACAGATATTAAATAGACATAGAATAAAATAATAAACTAAACATTAAAGAGGGAACATATGTGAAAGATGGATAATAGATCTGGATAATAGGGTGAAACCTCTCTCCAACAACTTTTTTTCTTGTCCTTTAGTTCCAATGGCTCCTTTAGTTCCAACGGCTCCTTTCCTCTCATTTAATTCGCCCATAGCCTTTGGAGAGTTTCCTCAGAATATTCCTAAGGCAATATGCCAGCTTAAAGGCTTATAGGAACCTTATAAAACCTTATAAAGCTTTGACTTCTTTATTCATCCAGATCAATACTCCCCTTTTCTGATTCTCAAGTCCAGCCTCTTCTGATTCTCAAGTCGAGCCTCCAGCATATAAAGGTGTATAGAAACCTTATAAAACCTTATTTATTTATAAAGGTTTATAGAAACCTTGTAAAACCTTATTTATTCTTCATGTCGATACTCCCCCTCAAGCTTAGCTATAGGATATGGGTAAAGCTTGGACCCCATGAAGGCATCCCTCATTAAAACCTTTGTGCGAAAACCCCCATGGGATAAATACACACAAAGGAAAAAGAGTAGATGCTCCATGGCTTAGGAGGATCATGATCTCACCAAGTCTATGAGTCTCAATCTCGGATGTATGGACTCATAGACTTTGATACTCGCTCCTTTTGTGAAGATATCGGCAAGTTGGTCCTCACTCCTAGTATAGCACGGTAGGATGATCTTCTGCTCCAAAGCTTGTCTTACTTTGTGGCAATCCACCTCAATGTGCTTTGTTCTCTCATGTAACACTGAGTTGGATGCTATGTGAATAGATGCTTGATTATCACAATGCATTTTGATTGGTGGTGTTGCCTCTTTGCCCAAGTCTCTTAGCAGGTTTCTGATCCAAATGAGCTCACTCGTAAGTTTCCTCATTGCCCTATATTTTGCCTCAACACTTGTACATGATACCACCTTTTGCTTCTTGCTTTTCCATGTGACTAGGTTGCCTCCAATGAAAGTGCAATAGCCGGTTGTAGCTCTTCTGTCTACTCTATCTCCAGCCCAATTTGCATCGCAATATCCCACTATCTTAGTTCTCTTGTTGCAGCCCATCCATACACCTTGGCCCGGAGCTTCCCTTAGGTATCTTAAGAGCATTTCCACCATGTTCCAATGATAGACTTTAGGAGCTTGCATGTGTTGGATAACTTGGTTCACAAGAAATGAGATGTCTGGTCTTGTGATGGTTAAGTAGATTAGCTTTCCCACCATTCTTCTATAGAGTTTGAAATCTCCAAATGACTCATCTTCAAACTCCCCCTCACTCAAAGCCTTATAGCCTTCTTCCAGAGGTGTTTTGGCCACTATGCCTCCAAGCTTCCCTACCTCACCCAATATATCAAGTGTGTACTTTCTTTGAGATAGAAATAGTCCTTCCTTAGACCAACAAATCTCTATCTCTAGAAAGTACTTTAATTCACCCAAATCTTTAATATCAAATGAAGACTTAAGAAAGGCTTTAGTAGAGATGATACCTTCTTTGTCATTTCCAGTGATGATTATATTATCCACATAGATCAGAATTACTACAATACCTTGCTCGCTAGTAAGAGTGAAGAGAGTGTGGTCAGCTTCTGATTTTATGAACCCTCTTCCATTGAGCGTTGCACTTAGCTTATGGTATCAAGCTATAGGGGATTGTTTTAGACCATAGATAGTTTTCTTTAGTCTCAACACATTCCCTGGCTTTACCATATCTTCTAGACCAGGTGGTGGTCTCATATGGACCTCATCTTCCAATTCTCCTTGTAGGAAAGCATTCTTGACGTCCATTTGCCATCGATCCCATTCTAAGTTTACTGCCACTGATATTACATCGTTATGGTGTGGAGCTTGGCTACTGGTGCAAAGGTATCAAGGTAGTCTTCTCCATAGACCTGAATGTATCCTCTTGCCACCAACCTTGTCTTCTTCCTCTCTGGTTTTCCATTAGGCAAATACATGATGGTGAATAGTAGTCGGCTGGTAACAGCCTTCTTGCCTTTAGGTAACTCAGTCTCAAACCATGTGTCATTCTTTTCCATAACATCCATCTCGACTCCCACTGATTCTCTCCATTCATCATCTTCCATTGCCTCTTCATAGTCTTTGGGATGAAGTCTTGGTCGAGATTGGTTAAGAAGACTTGGTGTTGCTGAGGAAAACTTGCCATTGAGCAGGTTGCTTGTATTGGATGAGCAACTGCATTGTTGTTGAAGTATACTCTAGTGTTGGTCTAGTTAGATGGATCTTTTCTCACCCTAGTACTTCTTCTCAAGGGCTGTATATGTTGTTCTACCTCATTTTCTTCCTCCTGATCTTGACCATGACCTTCATTAGCTTGATCTGGTTCATCTTGATCATGTGAGTCTTAATTGAATTCATCTTCTTGTTGATTGAATTCATCTTCTTGTTGATTGAATTCAGGTTCCTTGCCCCCCTCAGGATCATGATGGGCTGGCTCTAGAATGAAGGTAGGTTCTGAGGTGTCCTTGGAGCCTCCGTGGTACATGGTTGGGTAATACCCAAGTTTTCAAGGATAATCTTCAAGTTAGCTGCCATGTCCGAGTACCCATGTGAGAGATTTGTAGGTTTTCCCAATTCTTCTCATCATAATAACCTTGTGATTCCACAAATTTGACATCCCTTGAAACCATAACACGTCTCAGCTCAAGTATGTAGCACTTGTAGCCTTTTTGCGTGTGGGAATATCCCAAGAACATGCCTTTGACACTCTTAGCGTCTAACTTGGTCCTTTGTTCTCCTGGTATCAACACATAGCACACACAACCAAACACACGTAAATTGATCAATAGGTGGTTTGTGTTTGTTCAATACCTGAAATGGAGAGACGTCCAGAAGGACTTTGGTAGGTATTCTATTGATTAGATAACATGCAGCTACCACAACATCACCCCATAATCGTTTGGGTACATGAGTGTGAAACATCAAGCTCCTTGCAACTTCCATAAGGTGACAATTCTTTCTCTCCACCACTCCATTTTGTTGTGGTGTGTATGGGCAACTTGTTTGGTGGATAATTCCATGTTTTGCTAAATGATTTTTGAATCCATGGCTAGTATACTCTCCTCCATTATCAGACCTAAAAATCTTGATCTTTGAATTAAAATGATTAGCCACATAATTCTGAAAATGATAAAAGCTTCTAATACTCTAACTTTGCTTTGAATTAAGAGGTGAGCCAAATGTAAAAGAATACTTATGGTTTTCCCTAGAAGCACAAGGGGCAGTCCATACAGAAAAATGGATAAGATCAAAGCATTTTTCATAGATAGTTAAGGACTTGGGGAATACTCGCTTGCAATGTTTACCAAGTATACAAGCTTCACAACTTTCAATTTTAAAATCAAGATTGGGTAACATCAGCCCTAGTTATCTAGAGTGAGGATGACCTAGTCTAGCATGCCATAAAACATCATTAGCTAAAATAGAAGCAGAATTGAAAGCACAAGAAAATTGTGGTCTAAGCTTGGTGTCTTCAAGTAAATAAAGCTTTCCTTTGCTTACACCTTTTCCCAGCAGCTTACTGGTTTTAATATCATGAAAGCACACTTCATTAGGACCAAAGATCACCTTGCAATCAAGATCGTTAGTTTCTCTTTTGACCGACAACAAATTAGATGTAAAAGTAGGCATATATAAAGCTTCAGATACTTTATCAAACAGGTTTAGGTTGCCTATTCCCTCAATGGGTATTCTATCACCATTTACTATCAAAACATTCCCTAGAGCAGGCTTGACATTTTTAATAAGTTTAGCATCTCTAATCATCTGGTAAGATGCACCTGAGTCAATTACCAGGGGTCTAATGGATGAAGATACATTGAGTATAGAATTTAAAGCATTAATTTTTGTGTTACCAGGGTTTGCATTGAGAGATTTTATGAGAGCTTCAATGTCTGACTTCCGGATGAATGCATCCTCATTTTGGAGATGAGACACGGACTGAGAAGTGGTTCCAGTCACATGAGTTGTTGAAACCATGGCTCGTCCATCCTCTCCTAAGCGTATATGAGCCTGGCTTGATTCACGTGTCCTGGCCTCATGAGCTCTTGCTGGAGTGGGTTTAGGTGGCCTGAGGTGTGGGTGGAGATGCCAACAATTGTTTTTAGTATGACCCATTATCCTGCAGTGGTCACACCTCACATGCTGATCTCCTCCTCCTCCTCCAACTCTTGGTTTGAAGTAGGACTTATTTGCGGATGCATTGCCCACCTTCTCGGCCTTGCTTGGCATATACAGAGTTCCCTTTCTACCTAGCGATCCATCTGAACCTAACTCCTTCTGAAGTTGGGAACACACCTCATCATAGCTTGGTAGCTCCTTGGACCTCAATATATGCTTGAGAAGATCATTAAAGCTTGGTTTAAGCGTGAGGAGTAGTCCAAAGACCTTATCTTGCTCACACCTTTCCTCAATCGTGTTGAGATCTATGGTGCTTGGTCCCAGCATTTCCAATTTGGAACACAGTTGACTATACTTCCCAAGGTGTTTGGTGAGGTCTATCTCCTCTTGCTGGAGATAGTTGATAGCCCTTTTCACCTCAAATATCCTTGTTAGGTTTGAAGTGTTTCCCTAAACCTTTTCTAAGGTATCCCACAATTGTTTTGCGGTTTCACAGTGAGAGTATGCATCCATGATAGGTGTATCAAGTGAGCCTTGTAGGATAGACAGCACCATGAGGTCTTCTCGTCCCCATTTCCCTCCATCTACCTCAATGATCTCCTTGCCATCTCCTCCTTGGGTGACTTGTCTTGGCGCCTCACTTGAAGTGATGTTCTCTCCTAAACCTCGTCCACCAAGGGCTGTCTTGGCCAACTGTGACCAAGTAATGTAGTTAGCTCCCTTTAAGGTAGCTGGAATCGTAAATAACTTGTATTGCTCCATCTTTCTTGTTAGTGACCAGTGAGCAATAGAAATTCTAAGAGATTTGAGTAAAAGTAAATCAAAGAGATGAAGGAGTACGATGAACAGAGTAAGGTTGCGGAAGAGTTTTGGTGTTCATGAGCTTAATTGCTCTGATACCATGTAAGTTTTGTGAAGAAAAAGTGAAGAACAAGGAACGGCGGCGCGTGTAGTCCACGCGCGGCGGCGAGTGGGCTCCGGCGCCGGCGCGTGAGATCCACTCTCTGCGGCGAAACTTCGGCGGCGAGTGTAGGCCACCCGGTGTCCGATCGGGGGGATTCTGGTGTTACGGACTCGTATCGACGAGAGGAAACGCGATGGTGGTCTCGACTTTTCAGATTCGTCACGGTTTGAAAGTTATGTGTCCGATTTACTAAACGAACAAACTTGAAAAGTATATGGTCATATCTTCGCGTTGCGAACTGGGCGGTGACGCTGATGGCTCCGTCTCGGTGCGTCTCGGTCTCCGGTCGAACCGGTGACTGTAGCTCCGGTGAGACCTCCCTTCTCTCTCTCTCTACTCTCTTCTTCCTCTGCCTCTTTACTCTCTCTCTCTCTCTTCTCTCTTTCTCTGCAAACTAGAGAACATAAGGTGCAGTGTTGTCGACTTTATATGAGAAATCCGAGATCGTTGTTCCGCAAACATTACGGGATCTTTCACGCTGGACCGCTCGTTATCAAAATTCGGACATGTTCAACCTTACATTATAAGTATCTACAAATTGGGTTAATTTAGAAGTCCTTTTAGCAACAAGGAATCTCTGAACAAACATCATGCTAACAGGTTACATACAACCCAGGAGATGGAAACAAATAAACGAGTTGACTTTGACTTTGTAAAACTAAGTTGGTTTGTTGTGTTGTCCTTTGGCATATGTCATTGAACACCACTCACTGGCAAAGAAACAATAATGTCGAATGAATTTAATAGGAAAAAAAATGATCTGTGTCAATGACTGTTTATACGATCCATCTGCAGTATTTCCAAAACATAACCTCACAGTTAAAGATCATTTTCATTCCACAATACAATAAGAACATCATTCCTCTCAAGAACTATATCTATAGACCATATTTCTTACAAGACATTGTTCTTTCACCTCTAAGAACTGACAATATAAAAGAAATCAGAATCAAGAAACAATTTAACAGCCCCTGAATCCAGATGATACAACGATTCCTTCAATCATCACGCTTTGGTTTCTCCTTCCAGTGACCAATCTTGATGGTAGAATAGATCGATACAACTCTTCTTGATCTTTTGAAGAATTGTTGATAAACAAAGAGCAGAGAAAAGTGTTCAACTACCAGAAGCTTTCCCTTGAGGTAAGTGTAACCGAAGATGAAAACCTTGGGACACAGCACCAGCCTCGCTGCTTACGGATTTGGAAGCTGCCAATCTTCCAAAAGCTTCCACGTTGCTTCTCGTTTGGCTACAACTCGGTTTGTTCCTTTCATCTTCTTGGAACTTGGCTAAGCATTCATCAAACAGAGCTTGGTCTGTCTCTGCCAATACTTTCCTCACATCAAAGTCAGACTCTTTACCGCTTGGTTCCAATGGCCCCTGCATGTTCTTTCCATTGCCGGGAACACGATTGGCATTATCACTTTATGGTTTTGAGTACTAATCAGGTTCTTATGTGATCGTTGTTCCATAGAAACAAAGCTCTTTCCAGCGACCCCTGACAAAACAAGAAACAACATTGAATCCAACAACTCTTACCATTACACCAATCATAAACTCAGAATCACACCTGAAAATGTGAGCTGCTGAGGCACCTGGCGATTTGACGGAACAAAGGAACCATACATCGTTGAAACTCAGCTGCTTGAGTTGCTTCCAAGACTTCTTCCAACTCTCCAAGGAAACATAACTTCCTTTGAACAGTTGGTCACAGGCCAGATACTTGAGAAGGCCTCTAATGACGGTATCAGCAAGCTTGGAGTCTTTCTCTACAAACTGAACAATGCAATAAGAAAGCTGTTGATGATATGCAGCCGCACATTTAGGTCTGTGTAGTGGTATCAAAGCCCGGACAAGGAAGAGCTTGTGCTCCTCTTTCAACGGCAAAGCGAAACCATTGATTATACTTCCAGAATCTCAAGCAACTCTGCGATACCATTATGCTTCTCGGTTTCGAAAATGAACCTGGTAGAAGATGTTGTTGATAGCCTTCCTGATAAAAGGTCGATGCACCATGAACTTACCGTATATCCGGTGGAGAATGGTCTTTAGGTACTCTCTTTCTCTTTGGTCTACAGAGTCAAAACAAATCCAAGAGCTTCAAGACGAAAGAGTGGTCGATGTATCTCTTTGCAAGCTTGGCATCAGTCATGGAAGAGGCCACGAATCTGAGAAGAAGCTCGGTATACAAGCTGAAGATGAGGCCAAGCAGGCTCTAACGCAGGCTCCTCATCGTCTCCATCAAGCGTTTCCAAGATCTTGCTCTCGTGATTAGTAGAAGGAAACGTCCTGAAGAGGTTAACCACTGCCAACTTCGCAATCTCTTGCATTGCAGCATCGGTGAACTTTGTGGAAACGGTGGCGATGTAGTCTACGAGGTCAAGTAAAGTCTGTCTCTTTATCTCTTTCTCTCTGAGATTCTTGGAAGGGTCAGCAAAGTCGAACACGACGCAACACACTGTGAGTTTCTTGATGAATAGATTGGGCTTGTCGGAGGTGGGAACATCCCTAAGGCTAGGGAAAGCTTCATAAACCCCATTGGCTCTGTTTGAGGTAGGAGGAGGGATGTGAACACCACCTTCTCCGTTTGGATGCGATGATTTGGAAGTTTTTTTGGGTAACTTTCCAAATATCTGCTTGATCATATCTACAGAAAACCCTAATTATCTCCCCCCGAAAAGGGAAAAGAACCCTCTCCTCTTCCGTTTTCAACACTTGTGTCGTGTAAACCAGTTAAAACTCATGTTCTGTTTCTAATTGAAAAAACCCTAAACATTAAACAGCCCTGCATACACACGAATCAAATATGAAAACTGAGGAAGCAAAAACTACAAAGAACAAAAATGTGTAAGCTTGGGAGAGAGGAGATATAGCTTACAATTAGGCAGATGAGATCGGCAGGGGACACGGCAATGAGGCACAGCACGATAATCAAAAGAATACAAACTGTAAGAATCTCTACATGAAGATTTAAGGTTGTAAATGAAACAAAAATAGATCCCTCCCCACTGTAAGAATCTCTGGCTTCCTTCGGCTTTCGATTAACAGAGAAAACTAATTAATTTACAAAATATAAAGTTTTTGAAGATAACAAGAAAAATGAGAATCGACAGATGGGCAGGTGCGTCTATTTACCTTTTTGACCTTGACTTATGGAAGCGTATATGTGTGTGGACTGTGGAGTTTAAGCAGCAACTGGTCTATTCGTCAATTCACGAGTCCCAAACTCATATTATTTGCTTTATTCTTTTCTCTTCTACTGTCAAATAAGTCTAAAACGATACTGTAGTTGAGTCAGCAATTCATTTTGAATTTTTTAATTCAAACCTTTTTTTTTCAACAGAAAATTTATCTAATCCTAAGAACGTTGTTAACCCAATAACTAACTTGGTGAAACTAAATCAACATAAACCATAGGAGAAAGTAAATTCCGAACACAAGAACAAGCTTCTCAACCATTTTATTTGTATTAATGGCTTTGGGATATGTTAGATAGCAAAGGTCTAAAAAATTCTTTACATAGTGAAATTTTATTTCATATATTTAGTGAAATTTTATTTCATATATTTAGTGAAAGACATATCATTCTATCCGTGTAAAAATCATCTTCACCAGTTAAAAATAATGTGTTGTAAATTCTATCTCTGAAATATGTATGGTTTTCATGCAATTGTTCGTTCAAATTAAAGATTTCATATTCATTATATAAATGAGATAGATTCTTATGAATATTCATGGCACCCATCATTATTTAGATAATTCTTTCTTCCTACAAAACAATTCTTATCCAATATATTTATCATGTTCTTTCCATGTTGCATTAGTATAGCACCAATTCATATTTTGTGCTACTGGAGTCTCGCTAAAGTAGGAAAATTCGCTCTCAACTATTGGATCACTAATATGTGATCACTAATATGCGATTCTGTCTATAAATATTTTTTTCTAAAAAATTGCACCTAGTGACTAGAAAAAAAAACCAAAATTAACAAAATAACCAAAATCCTAAAGTTGACCAAATAGTTGAGTCATTGTTAAAGGTTATCAAACACACAAAAAAAGGGATTGATGATTCTCTCAAATTATCCAAAGCCTAACGTCGACCAAATAATTGAGTCATTGATAAAACACCAAAAAAACGAGCACAGAGCGACATAAACTGAATGGGTGTCTTAAATTTGAATAAAGCTAGAACTTCTGAATGACGACCGAGTTAGCTATACCGGCTTGCTCAATAGTTTGGTCCAAGTCTGTCAACTGTTTAGGAGGGAACCCCATGGTTAATAACTGGTACTCTCTGGAGCCACCGGGTCTTGAAGCGTCAATGAACCCACGCACGTCTCTCACTGTGTGGTGGTTGTTGAACCTGGATACAAGGCGTGTTCCATCTGCCAATCTAAGCTGGATCGAAGTAGTTGGTGCTGCTTGGTCTACAATTAGCCCTACTGATGGTCCTGGTGCTGTGTTCATTTGTGCGGGTGGAGCTTGTGGTTCTGCAGCTGATCCGGATCCGCTGGCTCCCAGGGTTCTTCCTACACCTTGGAATGAATTTTTGGGCTTTGGTGGTTCCTGCTAGTCAAGAGATACAGATTAAGAATCCGTGACACGTTAAGTACAGAGTATTATAATGAGAGCAGGGAGTGAGAGTTACTGTGTAGTTGTCTTCACGCCTGACAAGATCGACATGAACACGAATCTTCCTATCTACTGGTTCAAGTTCACGGGGGCACTCTGACCTCGCAATGCTCTGCAAAGACATAATATAAATGATAAGGATTACTATTTCAAAACCTCCATCAGTTGGAGCTCCATGGTGTTGAATAGAACTCTGAAAGGGGAAGGTTGGTTTGGAAAATACCTCCATAAAGGTAGCGTTTTCAGGGTCCTCGAACCTCCTTAAAGGACCATCATTAACGGTGAAACCATTCCTCCACAAAGTGATGGTGTGCATAACCAATTGAGGCTGGTCTGGCTGTTGCTGCTGAGGAGCAGAGGGAACAGGTTCACCAGACAACATCCGAGAAGCTCCAGTGAAGCTTGTAGAAGCTGATCTTGATGGTTCAACAGGTCTGTCCACAGCTGACAGCCTAGCTTGCTCAAAGAGTGCATCAACATCTTTTGCTTTCTTAGGATCTTGAACCATCATCCCACTAAACACAAGGCACAATCCAAAAGAACTCCATTAGCTAAAGAGAAGCCAACACAAACAATGAATATAAGCTTAAAACATGTCCTCCTATGGGATACTATACACAAAATTGAGATATGATCATTCCTAAGCAATCAATAGCACAAATCTTCAGCTTTTGGATAATATGAGTCTCATCAAGATTCCACATTGCTCAGTTTATGATCATTCACTATGTTCACTTGAGCACAGAATTTACCTCCTCTGTCCACCAGTATAGTACTCTTGCCCTTCATCAGATTCACTACCCGTGCCGTCAGCGGGGGAACGATTCAGATCGGCGAACGTACGGATGTTCCCAGCTTGTTGACGGCTCCTAGTATTACGGCTACCTGATGGATTACCAGCTCCTTGATTCTCGGAGGCGGAGGCTTTCGATCGGAGACGGTAAGGAGCGTCGCGGGAGGGGGGAGAAGGAGATCGTGAGCGAGAAGGAGAGGATTCAGACGGAGAGTAATCCGGAGAGTGAGGAGATGCGGCGGGAATCGAAGGAGGAGGTAAACTAGGGTTTGGACCAGTTGGGAGGTCGTTGGCGGCGGCGGCTGAAGAGTCGTTGTCGAGGAAGGTGGAGACGGCGGCGTCTAGATCCCAACGGTGGCTTTCGAGGAAGAAAGTAGCTTCTTCTCTTGATGATGATGTGATCTCGACGAAGGAGCTTATCAGGTTCTCGTTCATCTCCGTTGCCGTCGTCTTGTTTTCTTCTATCTTTTCTGATTTTTTTGTTTTTTTTTTGTTTCTTCTGTGTTGTTATATTTATATATGTTCTTCGGAATCGGAATATCTTCCTTTTTCTTCGACCGTCAAGCTTCCTTTCTCTTCGAAGACGACGCCGTTATACTGTTTTAGCAACATTTAACTCCATTTGCCTCATGGGCTCTTCAAAATTTCTTATTTTCTCCACCAATAAAACATTTTTTATTTAATTATTTTTAAATACAAAACCTAGCGAAAAAACTTGGGAAAATTGTTTTTTTTAGCCAAAAAAATAAAGACATTGTCATTTTAGGCTAATTCTTATTTTATACAAATTTTACCTATAATATCCTTTTCTAATTACGAAAATAAACGAAATAAATAGTTTTATTGGTCAAACAAATTAGGAAAAATAAGAAAATGTGAAGAAATACCTACACCATTATAGAAATATTTTTATTTGGTTCTAACAAAGTTTAAATAAAAATTTCATATTTTGTTCTACGAACTGCAGAATTTACATTCTGCGAAGTGGAAAATAAAATCCACTATTTTATTAATTTTACTAAAATTAGAATAAAAGATCTACGTATATTACAATAATCTAGAAATATTTGGAATACACATTCTGTATTTTGCCCATAACTAAAACACGTAGAATACATAATCTACAAATTATATAAAATCTAAAATTCGTAGAAGTTGGTTCAAATATGTTAATTGTATTCTACAGAAAGTAGAATTCAGATTCTACGAATTCTACAGAAAGTAGAATTCAGATTCTACGAATTCTACAGAAAGTAGAATTCAGATTCTACGGATAAGTATAAGCAGTTTCGAAAATATAGGAAGAAAATATTTGAAAATATTTTGTTTCTATATTTACAAAGTCGAATATTTTCACAAAAAGGAAAAAATATAATTTATCAGGTTTAGATTGGAGATTTTTTTAATGTTATAATTTATTTTTATTATAATAATATAAGTTATTTTATATTAAATATATCTAAATATATTATAACTATTTAATAAATATAAACGAAAATTTTAATTAGATTTAGACTGGGGATTTTTTTAAATGTGATAACTTATTTTATTATAATAATATAGTTATTATATATTAAAATATCTAAACATATTATAATTATTTAATAAAGATAAACGAAAATTAATTAAAATTTTAAGGATATTATTGTCATTTTTTAAATAATTAGACTAATGGGACAATTAGTGAATAAAATTAGTCTAAAGGGACTATGCTTTTGTTTTTTTGCCCCAAAAAAACAATTTTCTGTGTCCTTAGTAAAATTGAGATATTATCTTGACTCAACCTAATTATTCGACTCTGATCCAGATCCAACCGGGTCAAATCTAGTCTTTAACCTAAACTCTAGACGACGTCCTATTCCATATGTTTCCCATTTCTCTTTAAGTCTTGACTCCCTCTCTCTCTCTCTCGTGCGATTGAAAAACTGACAGCAAACCTAAAGAATCTTTAAACATGATTTTTTTCGTTTTGTCTTCATTATTCATCAAAATCGACTCCCCAACCAACGGTCTTCATCTTCGTCTTAACTTCATACATCGTGGTAAGTGTTTTTTTGTCTGTCTTGATTTGCTCGGATTTTGAAATTAGGATTTTTAAAATTAAAGAAAAGTAAGTATCTTTGAAAAGTGAAAGGGGAAATCGTGTTTTGGCTTTGCAATTGGGGAAAAAGATGATGAAATAAATTAGGTCAATGTTGTTTTGTGAAGATGATATTTGGGAGGAGACCGATATGTGTTGCGAATTTGTGGGCTTTTGACTGGTTTAGTTTTATAAAAATTGTTGAATGGCATGAAAAAAGTTGGAGAACCCATGTTAAAAGAATTTGTCTTGAACTCGGATAAATGGTGTTTTGTGAATCGGGTGTGTTGTACTTTGTGTTTAGTATGTATATATGAGTTTGTGGTTTAGCTTAATTGATGTTGCTATGCGGTTTGCATTTGGAGTAATTGATTGTTGTCTTTGTAATGTCTTGTACAGAAAATAAAGGACCAAAAGAGAAGGCGTCAATCTACTAGAACTAGAAAAACGGTCTCAGATGGGAATGCATTTGCAAAAGAAGATGCAATACGTCAAAAGAGTATTCCAGTGAACGAACTGACTATAGTATCGCTCTCACTTGATTCTGAAAGTGAAGACATGTCTAAGGTATATATTTTGCATTTTTTTAATCATTGTTAGTGAAAAAGTCATACTAGTCTTACTAATTCTACTGGTCTTACTAGTTTACAATTTTTACTAAATATACGACTCTTACTAGTTTATTGCTGGCAAGACAACCATCACAGCCCCTAGAATTTTACTTCAAGAGCAAGACTTGCAAGATTCAAACGAAGTGCTTTGTGAGCAACATAATTGATGTTATCAAGAATCTTAAGACTCATGTTAGATGGTTCACAAGCCATCCTCAGTTTCAACACTTCTTTCACATGCCTGATGAACGATACCTGAAGCTCCAAGGAATGTGGATGTTACTCATGCGCATCATTTGTACTCCAGAAGATGATGTTGCTTAATTTACGGTGAATGGTGTGCCCATCCGCTATTCTATGAGGAAGCATGCACCCATGTTAAAAAAAATTGTACTGAACTCGGATAAATGGTGTTTTATGAATCGGGTGTGTTTTACTTTGTGTTTAGTATGTATATATGAGTTTGTGGTTTAGCTTAATTGATGTTGCTATGCGGTTTGCATTTGGAGTAATTGATTGTTGTCTTTGTAATGTCTTGTACATAAAATAAAGGACCAAAAGAGAAGGCGTCAATCTACTAGAACTAGAAAAACAGTCTCAGATGAGAATAAAGCGGTCTCAGATGGAAATGCGTTCGCAAGAGAAGATGTAGTACGTCAAAAGAGTACTCCAGTGAGAGAACCGACTATAGTATCACTCTCACTTGATTCAGAAAGTGAAGACATGTCTAAGGTATATATTTTGCATTTTTTAATTATTGTTAGTGAGAAAGTCATACTAATCTTACTAGTATTACTAGTCTTATTAATTTTACTGGTCTTACTAGTTTACTAATTTTACTAAATATACGACTCTTACTACTTTATATATATATATATATATATATATATATATATTTATTGCAGGCAAAACAACCAATAATTTTACTTCAAGAGCCTGGAGTACACGAAGACTTGCAAGATTCAAACGAAGTGCTTTGCGAGCAACACAATCGATCTGATCAAGAATCTTAAGACTCATGTTAGATGGTTCACAAGCCATCATCAGTTTCAACACTTCTTTCACTTGCTTGATGAACGACACCTGAAGCGCCAAGGAATGTGGATGTTACTCATGCCCATCATTTGTACTCCATAAGATGATATTGCTTAGTTTACGGTGAATGGTGTGCCCATTTGCTATTTTATGAGGAAGCATGCATTCATCTCTGGCTTAGACTGCCATGAGTACCCCCAAGAGATATTTGAAGCTTGAGAGTCTTAAATTTGTGGATTATTACTTCGGTGGAAACCAGAAGATCACCATAAAGGATGTTGAGCAGAAGCTGTTGTCTATGAAGGCATGTAATGATATATTCAAGATGGATGTCTTGTTCTTCCTTGGTCGGGTTATTAGAGGAGGTCCAAAGGATAATGGACCTTTAGACCCGTTCAACTTAAGGATTGTAGATGACTAGGATGCTTGCAGAACATTTCCTTGGGGGCGTCTAACATTTGAAGATGCAATTAAGTCGATTAAGCATATGATGAGGTTTTTGAAGGTTGAAGTGCATGAGGCATGCAGTTTTCTTGGATTTATAATTACGTTAGAGGTAAAACATTTAGTAATATTTTCAGTTGTTTTATAATCGGAAACCTGATACTGTGACAATTTATTTGTGTAGATTTTGGCTTTTGAATGTATTCCAAAGCTGAGGAAAAAATTTCGACTTTCTTGAGACATGTATTGTGAAGAGATAGTATGAGAGGTTATCCTTTGGAAAAGATATATGAAGCGTTTGGAAATACAAAAGTACATGTATATAATATTTAGTAGCAACGGGCATAATAGAATATTTAAACTGACCTTACGGATTTTTTTAGGTTATTAACAGTGTGTTGGTGCCAACTGTTGGTGAGGAAACTATGCTGGCTCGTATCATTGATGAGGAGCTAGAGTATCATTATGAGGACAACATAAGTTAGAGTTGGAACCACTAGCTAAATGTGAAGCATAAATGTTTTCTTGAAAGAACTATATGAGTTAAATGTTGTTGCACGAGTGTTTACAAGGAAAAAAGACAAAAAGATGACGTTTGTAGAAGGATTATCTTCTAATTCTGGTTTAGAGTTGAGTTTGAAAGGTGTGGAAGAGAAAATTTTGGCATCTATGGGAGAATGATTTCCGGATTTAAATCAACGGTGGAGACAAAGCTGGATACTATGTGCTTGAGGATGAGTGAACTTGAGAAGAACCAGCGTTTTTTGAGAAGAAAAGCTAAGAAAATAAAAGATAAGTTAACTTTTATTGAGAGCAAAGGAAATGGGAGAATAATTATGGTGAATATATAGATTTTGGATAATGGGATAACAAGAATTGTGGTAAAGCTGCAGGGAAAGATAAAGAGAATGTGAGGCAAGGAAAGAAAATATAAGAATGTTGAGGCTGAAGAACATGGTAAGAATGCTCAGGACTCAGTTGGGGTCGATGAAGATAATGAAAGTAGTAACAATATTGAACAAGAGGCTGAGGGGAGGAGAGTAAAGGCAGATGAAGCGTAGAAGAGAATTGTTTCAGAATCTGTCAATGATGAAGATGTGCAGAAGAAGAAAGAGGTTGATGAGAAAATTGAAGAAAGCGTGATGGAAACTGAGACTGAAGGGAAAGAGACAGAGATCAATGAGGCTCGAGCTGAGGCAAAGATCAATGAAGCTCGGGTTGAGAAAGATATCAATGAAGAGAAAGAGGTTAGAGAAGAACCTGAGGATGCTGAGAAACTAAAGAAAGAGGCTGAGAAAGAACCCAAGGACCAAACATATATAATTGATGGAATTCCTACACCACCACGTGGTCAGACTAAAGCTGATAGAACCAATGAAACTACTACACCACCACGTGTTAGGATTAAACCATGAGAAAAGAATTTTTTTATAGTAAAATCTATTATTTTACATTATGATTATCGTTAAAGAAAACACTTGCAGCAAAAAATTGTCGTGAATACATATTTTGTTAGATTTTTCTTACTATAGTTTAACCATTCACATACTAACAATGAAAGTTAAGAGATTTTTTTTTTGAAAAACTGAATAGGTTTTGCTTAAACTATTGAAAACAATCATCAAAATAGTCTTAATGCATATATTTAATACATACATAGTTTACGACTTGATAATAATCATCAAAATATATGGGTAGTATATACTAAACATAAATACTCATACTAATATATATATATGTAGTTCATATCCTTTAAACATTATTTGAGAAGTGATTTGCCATGTCTCATCACCACATTAACTTTGAAAGAAAATGATGACATTAATGATGATATGGTTTGAAGTTAATTGTGACTTGGACATATACATTTAAAGTTTACTTATACTTTTGGTAATTTTATTAAAATATATAATAACTAATAAATTATCATTAATATAACAATAAATAACATAAGATAAAATAAAAATATAATAACAATTTAAAATTTTGAAATGTTATTTAATTCGATTTTTATTATTATATAATTTTATGATTAAAATAATTCTTCAAAATTTTATGCAGTTTAGAAAAAAAATATTGTAATCCCAATTTCGTTAGTCTTTTAATAGTTATAAATTTAGAAATACTATTTACTTTTGCGTATTGAAAATTATATACCTAAAAATATTTCTCTTAATTTTATAAAATTTAATTTAATATATTTTAACCAAAATAAATAGATAAAATTATTTCCAAGATTATAATTTAAAATATATAAATATGTATTATTAAATAAAATTTAAATAATTTTTTTAGTGTATTTAATTTTACATATAATTAAATGAAAATTTAAAATTTAAATTTGTAAGCAAATAATAAATTTTATAAATTATAATTTTTTTAAGAATATAAATTAATTTTTGAAGTTTTTATTTATGCACTTGGTGCAGAAAAACACATAGTTACATATAATAAAACCAGTAATCTTAGTAGTCCAAATATAACATAATAAAACCAATAATCCTAGTAGTCCGAGTTACACATAATAAAAGCAATAATCCGAGTAGTCCGAATTATACATAATAAAACCAGCAATCTCAGTAGTCCGAATTACACAACATAATAAAAATTTCAAAATTCAAACACCTGAACCTGCACCAATTCCACATTCAAAATACTTTGACATGCCTCCTCCTCTGGCTCTACATGTGCCGCTGGAAGTCCCTCTGCCACTTCCTATACATATGTTTCCTCTTCCATGAGATTCTCTTGTCGATGGAAACCTTGTTTGCTGCGGTTTTTTTTCTCCACTTCAAAATATGGAGGAAGTACTTTCATTGCTTTAACTTCTTCTAGTATAACCCAATCAGACATATGAGGAACAAGATATATTGTCGTGTGAAAGCCAAAACCCATTGCTCCACCAAATAGTACTTAGAATAATACTTAGATAGATGGAGTTGTTTTCCCGCTTTATCGGTCATGAATGTGGCAGCTACTGCATGCACACATGGGTATTTATCTTTATCAAATTGCTCACATCTACAAGTCACCATCGCCATATCAACAATATAACCCTTCCCGTCACTTCCTGAGACACTGTACTCAAGATGGAAACTGTTTAACTCGTCAACCAAAAGAAACCCTGCATCAACACATCTTTTAGACATTTTGGTTTCCAAAAAAGGCACAAGTTTGCAGGTGGTATTTCAGCTGCTTTCTTCCTATGTTTGTTAAACCATTCAGCCATTTTCCAATGATAACATCGATCATTGGTAGTAAGGTGTACTTTCTCGCGTAATTAATAACACAATTAAAAGATTCTACTGAATTGGTGGTGTCAACATTGTATCTATCTCCTTCAAAGTAACATCTGACCCATTTCCTCTCTTCAACACTTATTTCAACATACTCTGCTGCACTAGGATACTTCCTCCGAAAAGAATCATAAAGGTACAAGAACTCAGCCTTTGTATAAGCGTGTGCGCACTCTCTACACTTAAATGCACAAGTATATATGTTGTTGCAGATGTATCCTTTAGCATTCTGAGACAAATGCCATAATACCCATGAGCGGCCTGAGGGAACACTTGACCTACTGCCTATATCAAGCTTTTGTTTCTATCTGAAAGAAACACCAATCCAAGGACATCAGATATCACTGATTTCAACTGTTCCATAAACCATATCCAGCTATCATATTTCTCACCATCTGCCAAATGCAATTAGTGGTGATGATCAGATTCCTGAGCAGTCTCAATAAATAGAACTTCACCATAAACATTCTTTAGGTGTGTTGCATCCACAATGAAGATTTTCTTCATCGCGATGAACCCTTATATGCTAGCTCCCAAAGAAAAAAAACATATACTTAAATTTTTGGCTTCATCCACAACCACACGAGCTACTGTGCCAGGATTCGTCTGCTTCAACATGTGCATATAACAATTTAATAAAATAAAACTCTCTTTTGGACTCCCTCGCATTTTATTAGCAGTTAGTCTTTTTCCCTCCATGCCATTGTGTATGATACATCCACATCAATCTTGTAATGAACCAAATTGATCAAAGCGTTGGGAGCTGGTGTGTCAAAACTACCATGATAATCTTGAGCCAAAACAGATGCAACTATTTGTGGTGTGCATCTCCTTTCATTAGGCAGTGTTCTTGTAGTAACAACAGAACATCTATGATGCTTGATGTAACTTCTAACAATCCAAAAATCTGAATTCATCAACTTTGCAACACGCACAAACCACTTGCAGCCTTCTTTGTCTCCTCGATATTTTATCACATATCTCTTAGTATCCAACTTAATTACTTCATACTCAAAACAATTCAGATGTGAAGCCGTCTGAATAAGAAATTTTGCTGCTATCTTGGTTCTAAAATCTTGACCTAAAACCAAATCCATACTATCATCCCATTCTTTATAGAAAACTAGTGTTACTTGAACTGATGGTCTTGCTTATGTATCTTCAAACACAAGCTAATCTCTTTCGGTGACATTCTCATGCATCTCAATGTCTTCGAAAAATGTGATCACCCCACCAACACCTTCATTATCAGTTGCATCATTCTCAGTACCATCTTCATCAGCAGCTACTATATCACCAACCTCTCTTTTAGTAGCCACTCTATCAGTAGCCTCTCTATCGGATACACCGACATAAACATCAGCTTCATCATCCTCAATTTCCTCATCCTCTTCTTCATCCGTTTTATTGAACGCCACATGTAGAACACTTCTACACTTCTCATGATTTACTTGCAGTAGATAACCAAAAACATCTTCATCATTTCAGATATATGATGGCTTGTTCGAATACAATACCATTGAAAAGTAACTAATCTTCACTTTCATCTTATATTCATCTATTTTTATCTTTCTGCAAGTACGCTCAACCAAAGTAGAGTATATGACCTCTTCCACTGATTTCTTTAACACATTTGTGTGAATTTCATCTCCTCCTTCATCATCTCCCGATATTCATTTTATTTCAGCTCCATCCTTCAAGGCGGATTTTGCATTTTCCTGAAATAAAATGTAATTATCATTACAATTACCGTTATTAATAATCTTAAAATTAATTCTCACACCTTACAATCTTCTCTTACTAATTCTAATCCATTTCAGTACTATACATAGTAATAACAGTAATACTAGTCGAACTTGTAAACATAGTAATATCAGTAAAACCATTTTGTCTTAGTAAAGCTAGATATTTTAGTAATACCCAGAAATTATCCTTCCACTAACTAATCAACTGTTTGTCCGATTATGTTCGGATTTTACATTACCCATGATATATAATTCATCTTAATGAAATTACACACAAGAAATCATTAAAAACAGACATAAAATGTACCATAATCCCATAAACACAATTTTCAAAATCCTTTTAAATTTCTTAAAATTTGCATTGAATCTTTATTTTTTACACTAGACGAGATATACACTTCTTTTTAATAGTAGTCCAGCAAAAATTTCATAAAAACAGACATAAATATACCCAAAATCCATATACACAGTTTTCAAAATCGTTTTTAATCTCCCAAAAGTTTCACCAATTCTTACTTTCTTACGTTTTTCATGATGTACACAACACTTAAATGATATTCCCAAAAGAAATTCATAAAAACAGACAAGAATTACATGTTCTTCAACCTTCAAAGTCGCCAATGGTGAGTGAGGAAGAAGAAGTCTACGCGGAGGAAAAGAAAATGGGAAGATAAAAATGTGGGCAGCCTGAATCTGATTGGTTAAGGTTAATGTGGGTCATGTTGGTAGATGAATTATGGTTGATTAATTTAATTGGAAAAATTAATTTATTTATGAGGTGAAATGAAATATAATAAATTAATGGAAACTTATATATGAAAAATAATCAGAAAGAAGTAGTGAAAATAAAGAGGGGACAAAAGAAAATAGTTTTTTTTTTAATAAAGGCATATGAAGTTACTCTCCGATTTCAATCCTAAAGGGAGTCCTATTCACTATTCAAATATTTGAGATTCAAAAAGCCTAACCAAACCGAATTAAAATTCTGAACCAAAATTCATCAAACGTAAGTCTTTTCTGATCTTCTTTTTGTGATAGAAACAAATATTTCATAGGCAAATTCTTAGTAAAGCTCAACAATCGTTTGTTGGCAAACAAAAAACAAGATTTTGTAAAAGAACTCATGCCTTATGACAAATTTATCATTTGATCATAAGTCCATTCACTGCAAGAAACAATGAGTCATCGTCTATGACTATACAAAACCAAAAACTATTCAAGTGTTATAATATTATCACATGGTCATGGTAGAGAGAGTAATGCTCCTCCATCATCACCATTTAAGTTTTTTGAATGAGAGGGCATCTTGGTCCTAGAAGATACAGGCTCCAACCATATCTAAGGAAAGCTCCAAATTTGGAGTTATCGATTGGAGTTGCCTGCAGTTTTTCAGAAGGGGGAGCTAAAAGGTTCTGGAGACGATGTAACTGTCATCTGCTCACAATATATCAATTGAACATAACTCTATTTCTAGTTTAATCTGAAAAGTCAAAAAAATATATTTTGAAGTTTTCAGTTCAATTCATTGCAAAGCTTACCGACTTTTGTTGAGGAGAGAAAATAATTGTGGTAGGATATGTGTAATCATCATAACTCTCCAATAATCGGTTCTAAACCTTGGATTTTATTTGGAGATATTAATGAGACACTGGATATGACAGACAACTCTGGATTTCACAATGCCCCTGTTATTACTTCATGTATGAAAGACTTCCAAGATATGGTGAACCATTGTTCTCTGGTGGATATGGCATCTCACGGTCCTCTATTCACTTGGAATAATAAGCAAGACAATGACGTGATATCAAAGAAGCTAGATTGGGTTCTGGTGAATGAAAAGTGGACTCAAACTCTGCCGGATTCTTATAATTTCTTTGAAGCGGGTGGCTGCTCTGATCATCTGAGGTGTAAGATCCATATCAAGGAAAACGATAGGTGTGCTAAGTGCAAACCTTTCAAGTTTGTAAACGAAACTCTTCAACTTGATGAGTTCAAACCTCTAGATGAAAGCTACTGGAAAGAAACAGAGCCAATATTCTTGTCCACATCTTCTATGTTTCGTTTTTCAAAAAAGCTTAAGGCTCTTAAGCCTTTGATCCGCAACTTAGCAAAGGACAGAATGGGGAATTTGACCGCAAAGACAAAAGAAGCTTTCTCGGATATTTGTAATAAGCAGGAGCTGAACCTACGTAATCCATCACAGCAAAATATGGAATAGGAAAGAGCTGCTACTCAACGATGGAAATTTGTAGCAGTCCTTGAAGAAAATTTTCTCAATCAGCGATAAAAAATGCACTGGTTAAAAGTTGGTGACCAGAATAACAAATCCTTCTATCGGGCGTAGTTACCAGAGAGATGGTTAACACAATCAGAGAAGTAAGATGTCGGAATGACGACCTTGTCACTGATGAGACAGCAATCAAAGAGGAAGCTGTGGGTTTCTTTCAAGACTTCTTGCAGCATGTTCTGAGTGATTATGACGGTATGCGGGTGGAAGATCTTCAAGAGCTACTACCTTTCAGATGTTCGGAATCTGACTCACAGAAACTCAAGAAACCGGTCACGACAAAGGAAATCAAATCTGTTTTTGTTTGCAATGCCATCAAATAAGTCTCCTGGGCCTGACGGTTTTAACTCAGAGTTTTAAAAAGCCACCTATGATATCATTGGAGCGGAGTTTGTTACTGCAGTGCAAGCTTTCTTTGTAAAAGGTTTTTTACCCAAGGGTATAAACTCAACCATATTGGCTCTAGTTCCGAAGAAAACAGAAGCAGTAGAGATGAAAGACTATCAACCGATATCTTGCAGCAACGTCATATATAAAGTGATCTCTAAACTGATTGCGAATAGGATTAAAATAATCCTCCCACAGTTCGTTGCAGCTAATCAATCTGCTTTCGTTCAAGAGCGCCTTTTGATAGAGAATCTGCTTCTAGCCACTGAATGAGTCAAAGAATATCACAAGGATACTGTGTCAGCGAGATGTGCTATCAAAATCGACATATCCAAGGCCTTCGATTCTGTTCAATGGCCTTTCCTCCTGAATGTTCTTACAGCGATGAACTTTCCGCAACCATTTATCCACTTGATATCCCTCTGTATTTCCACAGCTTCATTATCTGTTCAGGTGAATGGAGAAATATCAGGTTACTTCCAGAGCAGCAGAGGACTTCGCCAAGGTTGTTCTCTATCTCCGTACCTGTTTGTCATTGTGATGGATGTGCTATCTAAATTATTTGATAATGCTGCGAGTATGCAGAAATTTGGCTATCACCCTTGCTGCAAGGAACTCGGGCTGACGCATTTAAGTTTTGCGGATGATCTAATGGTCCTTACAGATGTAAAGTAAGATCGGTAGAGGGCATTGTCCAAGTTTTCGATGCATTCGCATAAGCTTCAGGCCTCAGAATAAGTATGGAAAAAAACAAATTTGTATTTGGAAGGGACTACAATTGTAGTTCGACAGGATATAACATCTCGTTTCCACTTCAGCTCAGGTCAGCTCCCAGTTCGGTATCTTGGGCTTCCGCTGACGACGAAATGTATGACTGTCACTGATTATAAGCCTTTAATTGGAAAATACGCAAACGGCTTGCTTCATGGACTAATAGTTTCTTATCATATGTGGAACGTCTGGAGCTTATTAGCTCAGTTCTGTGAAGTATTGTTAAGTTTTTGGTTATCAGCGTTTCGATTACCTAAAGCTTGTATTCAAGAAATCGATAAGATATGTTCTGCATTCCTCTGGTCTGGAAGTTCGTTGAATGCGAAAAAGACCAAGATATCTTGGGTAGAAATATGCAGACCAAAGGATGAAGGAGGCCTGGGTCTACTCTCTTTGAAGGACATTAACAAGGTGACTTGCCTAAAGGTGGTTTGGCGTCTACTCTCTTCTCAGTCTTCTTTATGGGTTTGCTGGGTCTCTACTTATCTTATCAAAAATGAGTCGTTCTGGTCAATAAAGGATAACACCAATATGGGCTCTTGGATGTGGAGAAAAATCCTGAAAGCAAGAGCAGTAGCACGTGACCTTAGTAAGGTGAAAAACAACAATGGTGCTAGTAGCTCCTTTTGGTATGATTCATGGTCAAGATGAGTTGCCTGATGGAAGTTATTGGTCCTCGTGGAATCATTGATACAAGCATAGGACATGACTCAGTACAAATCTTGGACTAAAACCCGTCGATGAGAACACCAAAACAATATTCTTAATTCCATCGAGCATAACCTACTCCCCTGTCACCAAAATCGTACAGAGGATGAGGATGTTGTTCTTTGGAAAGGGGCTAACGACTCTTTCAATAGCAGGTTCTTCACCAGGGACACATGGAATCATATCCGAACAGTTCATGCAAAGGTCGAGTGGTCGACGGGAGTTTGGTTTAGTCACTCTACTCCGAAGTTTCGCTTCTGTACCTGGATGGCTATTGTGAATCGTCTCACAACAGGGGATCGTATGTCTCATTGGAATGCAGGGATATACACAACATGTGTTCTTTGTCGGCAATATCAGGAATCTCGTGATCACCTTTTTTTCTCGTGCACTTATGCTTCAGAGGTTTGGTATAAGCTAACGAATAACTTAACGGGAGATGAGTACACTTCTGACTGGTTCAAATTGGTGGACTATGTTTCTACTGCAAAAGCATCCAGGATCCATCTCTTCTTGGTTCGATACGTATTTCAGGCTAGCATCTATATGCGTTGGAGGGAGAGGAATGCTCGAAAACATGGAGAGAGTCTGCGCTCACCGGCAACTCTCTACAACTCATTGATAGAATCCTTTGAAATTGTCTCTTGTCCATTGATTAATAGCATGATCAACGCCTTCCAAATGCGCTCCAACAGTGCTTAGGAGCTCTTCCTGCATCTTGAGGGCTTACAAAAGTGGTTTTCTCTACCTCATGTTTCAGGAAAAAAAAGAGAGTTAAAGTTACGAAGTTACACATGATGTAAAAAACGTATAATTTTCTTTTGAATCAAATTTAAAATTTTATTCAAAAAAAAGCTTACCGACTTTTTTTTTTGTTTTTTTGCTTCTATTACTATCTTCAACATTTTCGCCAGACTCATGGTAGCACTCGCTTTCTGATCTTTTAACCCTTGTTAATGGAAATCCAAATGAAGGGATATTCACGACTCATGCACAATATCCTTTTATCCTATGAGATAAAAGGGAAAAAGTTGTTTGTGGTCAAAGTCATCACATGAGACACCATAATTGTGGTAATAAAACTATAGGAGAACGTCAGCTGTTCAGCTTAGAAGGCGACTCATCGCCTTCTTCTTTAGGGAATGTTAGTTATGGTTTAGAAAGGTTAAGCCGGTATGCTTGGTTATGTGTTATACGTAGGATAAATATAATATTCTCTTGTAGATAAGTCCATATCGTTTCTGATAAGGATTCGGAAGATCCTCTGTAGAGTTACATATACGCTTGTAAACAAGTCTAATGAACATACGTTTTCCAGTAAACATTGTCTCCAAGTTTACATGGTATCAAAGCTAAACTAAGATCATTCCGAGAAAGAGATAATGACAAATTCTGAAGATGTCTCCGCAGGTAGCAGTGGAAGTGGGAACAGCATGACTTCGCCGTACCTTCTTTCCCCCTTCGATAATCCGGGTGTGTCTATCTCTCCGGTCTTGTTGACAGGAGACAACTATGCAGAGTGGTCGTCGGAGTTGGAGAATGCGCTTCAGCTAAGCGCAAAACCGGGTTCATTGACGGGTCGTTGATGATGCCATATGAGAAGGAGCAGCCTGCAGAAGCGGATCTGTGGAGAACAGTAAACTCGAAGATTGTAGGGTGGATCAAGGCGTCGATCTCACCTGCAATCAGATCAACAGTGACCTTCACTGCAGATGCATACAAGATGTGGTCTGATCTGAAGCGAAGTTTCTCCATTGGAAACGCCGTGCGTGTACACCAATTGAAGTCGGAGTTGGCAGCGTGTAAACAGAATGGAACGAGTGTGATGGACTACTTTGGTCATCTGTCACTAAAGTGGGAAGAAATCCTTAGGTACAAGCCGCTTCCCAAGTGTACATGTGGAGCATCAGAAAAGTTTGTTCAGGAATATGAAGAAGAAAAAGTGCACACCTTCCTCATGGGTCTTGATGATGCAAGATTTGGAAACGTTTTCACCAACATCATAGGCCTTGAACCACTGCATGATCTGAACTCGGTGTATTAATGAGTGGTGAGAGAGGAAAGGCGTTTGTTGACAACTCGGGGTTGAGACGCGACAAGAAGCTATCGAGTTCATGTCGAAACCGGAGGGAGGTGTTACGGAGACAACAAACGAGAATGGACCCTTTGCAGCAATAGCAAGGAGTCGTGGAGGAGGAGTTGTGTGCTCACATTGCGGTCGAACTAGACACGATTAAAAAGATTGTTGGCAGATTATCGGGTTTCCAGAGTGATGGACAGATCGAAATCGCAAAGGAGAACGAGGTGGACGTGGTAGAGGCAGGTGATGTGGTAGGAGTCAGCCATGGTCTAACGCAGTGCAGGCTTCGTCTACCTCAACAGGAGGAGCAAGTTCTGACACTTTCAGCAAAACTGTGGGCTTCGTTAGCAGCTCTCCTGGATCAGAAAAAACACAACCCGATTCCAGACAAACTTAATGGTAAGGAGCAGACAAGTGAGGTAGTACTTGATACTGGAGCATCTCATCACATGTCTGGTGATGAGAGATTGTTGACACATTTGAAACCAGTTGTGAGCTTTAGAGTAAGCTTTGCAGATGGGAGTCAAGTTTTTGCTTACATGAGTGGTTCTCTACGTCTTTCAGACACCATCACCTTATCTCATGTTCTATTTGTGCCAAATCTTAATTGCACATTGTTGTCAGTTGCGAAGTTGCTTAAGCAAACTGGTTGTTTTGCTGTGTTTACTAACACATTGTGTATTCTACAGGACCGTTTTACGAGGACGCTGATTGGAGCCGGTGAAGAACGATATGGAGTTTATGTTTATCGTGATGTGGTCATGGCACGAGGGCACAGAGTTAAAGCCGCGAAGGACAAAGCTTTGTGGCATCGGAGATTGGGACATCCCTCCTTTGGTGTTTTAGGATATTGGCCATTTGTTTCTGGTGTTTTGGACAACTCTGATAAATTTGGAGGTTGTGAGATTTGTTTTAAATCCAAACAGATTCTCGGGGTGTTTGCCGAGAGTATTAATAAAGCTTCAGTTCCTTTTGAGTTAATACATGTTGATTTTTGGGGTCCCTATCGTCAAACATCTTCTTGCGGTGCAGTGTATTTCTTGACCATAGTGGACGACTTTTCACGTGCAGTTTGGATTCACTTACTCCTCGCGAAATCTGAAGTTAAGACTATCTTACCAAATTTCTGTAATCTTGTTCTTCAGCAGTTTGGTAAGAATGTGCAGAAGGTCAGGAGCAATAATGGTACCGAGTTCACATGTTTGTCTGAGTACTTCACAAAGAACGGGATTATGCACCAAACCTCCTGCGTAGCAACTCCACTGCAGAATGGACGAGTGGAGCGTAAACATCGTCATATCTTGAATGTCTCAAGATCGTTGTTGTTTCAAGCTAACTTACCCATAAAGTTTTCGGGAGAGAGTATTTTAGCTGCAGCGCACGTGATTAACCAAACACCATCGAGTTTGTTGAGCGGTAAAACCCCATACGAGTGCTTGTACGGAAAGCCACCATCGTACACTGATATCAAGACTTTCGTATGTCTGTGTTTTGCACACAAACTTCAGCGAGACAAATACAAGTTCAAGGAGAGGAGTATACGGTGTGTCTTCGTTGGCTATCCTTATGGAAAGCACGGGTGGAAGTTATACGATCTCAAAACAGAAGAGTTCTTTGTTTCGAGAGATGTAGTATTTAGTGAAGTAGTATATCTGTACAAGTTGAAGGAGAACGTTACGACACAAGATACTGTACGAATTCCTGGTCACGAGGTTTATGACTATGAGACAACGCGAGAAGTAGAGGAGTGCAACCTGGAAGAAGTGGAGACGGGTACAAACGAAGCTGTTGAAGTTGTATTACCAAGTCCAGCAGCAAATCAAGAAGGAGAAGTAAAAGAAACAGAGTTAGTAGAAGGGATCACTGAACCTGTCCCTGCAGAAGCAGAGTCCGTTGCGGAACCAGTATTAGGGAGAGTTCACCGCGTACCAAATCCATTTGTGAAGCTCTGTGACTATGTTACATACAACTCTCAATGTCATCCTGATAAACATAAGCTTCATTCGGTCTCACCTCCATCAGTATCCTCTAAAAATGGTCCAGGTAACAATTATAATCCGATAACCACATACATTTCTGATGCATTATTCTCAGACAAGCATCAAGTGTTTTTTTGCAGCTATTACGGCCGGAGTAGAGCCAAGAAGCTTCAATTAAGCCATGCGTAACCCACGGTGGGGAAACTCTGTTTCTACAAAGTAGTGGCACTTGAAGAGAAAGAACTTGGGATGTGACCGATTTTCCGAAAGGGAGGAAAGCTTTGGGCAGCAAATGGGTACACAAAATTAAATATAACCCGGATGGGTCAGTTGAGAGTTATAAATCACTACTAGTGGTATGTGGGAATCATCAGATTGAAGGAGAAGACTACGACGAGACATTTGCACCAGTCGCAAAGTTAACCACTGTAAGAACCCTATTAGAAGTTGGAGTTGCGTTGAATTGGGAGATACATCAGATGGATGTACATAACGCCTTCCTTCATGGAGATCTGGACGAGGAAGTTTATATAAAAACGCCTCCGAGTTTTCACACAGATGACCCAACCAAGGTGTGCCGCTTGAGGAAGTCTCTCTATGGGTTAAAGCAAGCCCCAAAATGCTGGTTTGCTAAGTTGATTAGTGCACTCAAATCATTTGGCTTCAAGCAATCCTACTCGGATTACTCTCTTTTCACCTACATAAAGGATGGAAAATCATTAAGAGTACTTGTGTATGTTGACGACTTAGTCATTGCGGGAAATGACTTGGAAATAGTAAAGAAATTCAAAGAGTATTTGAGCTGGTGTTTCAAAATGAAAGATCTAGGGAAGTTGAAGTATTTCCTCGGCATTGATATAGCTGGGGGACCGCAGGGTATGTTCTTGTCTCAAAGGAAATATGCCCTTGATATAATTGCAGAGGCTGGTTTGTTCAGTTCCAAGCCGGTATCTACACCTATGGAACAGAATCATAGGTTGCTATCGGACACGGGAACTCTATACAAGAATGTGGAGCGCTTTAGAAGGTTTGTAGGAAGGCTGGTGTATCTTTCCATAACGAGACCCAAGCTATGTTATGCAATACATGTTTTGTCGCAAGTCATGCATAAACCAAGAGTTGGGCATTGGGAAATTGTGGTTCGTATACTAAAGTATTTAAAGGGAATCCCTGGAAAAGGTATTATGTTGAATGCAGTCAGTGACCTACGGCTGCGTGTTTTCTGCGACTCTGATTGGGCGTCTTGCCCAAACACACGGAGGTCCTTGTCTGCGTTTGTAGTAGTAATTGGAGACTCACTGATTTCGTGGAAAACTAAGAATCAATACATTGTATCCCACTCATCTGCTGAAGCAGAGTATAGATCGATGGCTGCTGCGCTGTGTGAACTTAAGTGGCTGAAGAGGTTACTGGCCGATATGGGAGTGGAGCATAAAGAACCTATGGAGATGTTTTGTGATAGCAAGGCAGCATTGTATATTGCAGAAAACCCGGTGTTTCACGAGAGGACGAAACATATTGAATCAGATTGCGACATCGTTCGTGATGCTGTTCAAGATCATTTGATAGTCACACGACATGTACGTACAACTGAACAACCGGCCGGTATTTTGACTAAAGCTTTGGGGAGTTCATCGTTTCACTATCTACTGTTCAAGTTAGGAATTCGAAATCTACACTCTCCAACTTGAGGGGGGGGGTGTTAGTTATGGTTTAGAACGGTTAAGCCGGAATGCCTGGTTATGTGTTGTACGTAAGATAAACATAATATTCTCTTGTAGATAAGTCCATATCGTTTGTGATAAAGACTCGGAAGATCTTCTGTAGAGTTATATATACGCTTGTAAACAAGTCTAATGAACATACTTTTTCAAATAAACATTATCTCCAAGTTACATGGAATTAAAAAATAGACCATAACCAGATAATCCAGCTCGAGCGAGGCAAGTTCAACATCAAAAGGAATATTGTCTGTTTTCCTCGAAACCACCATCGAGTGCCTGCATCTACAGAACGACCTTTTGGATAAGTTTAAGGTCCAACCAAGATGCAAGCTTTAAATCCAAAATCTTCTTAAGAAAAAGAGATCTTAGATAAAGGTATAATTAGTATTAATGTTAGACCCACCTCCCCCAAAACCAATCGGGGTTCAAGGTGCGGACTTAAAGACACGCGACTACGCCAAAAGACAAGACAATTCGTTCCGCCAATGGACCAAATTGCACCAAATGCGTTCCATTACGTTTAAATCCACCAACCCAACCGATATATCTCACACTTCTATTCATATTCTTGCAAGAGAGAGAGAGAGAGAGAGAGAAATGTAAAGGGAGAAGAGGGCATGAGTAAATAGATTACTCAGTCAGATGGATTCTAGACCAGTCTCTCCGCATGGCCACCCATATAGTTCACTGCAAAACGAGGTCTGACTAGTTGCTCAAACATTCATACGACTCATTACTTTAACATTCCACTTTGCTTTACAGATACGATTACCACTTTTCAATTCTACAAATTTCATAACATATCACAAATCACATTTCCGCAACTCATCACATTTTCATATTTCACATCTCATCACACCCGTCACGGCAAACTCGTGAAGATCCAGTGGGTACAACCACGCCCCCACATGCCGAACCTATCGCACCCGTCGATGCCTCACTATCTCTCGCCTGCACCAGCGGCCTTACGGTGGGTATAACCACGCCCCACACGGTGGAACCTATTGGATACAAGTACAAACACACCTCTGTGGGGCGGAATACTAAGTGAAACCACAACCAATCACACAAAACATAGTCCCGTCCTAGAATTCATTCGTCTATTTGGTTCACTCCATTTATCTACCAACCTAGTCGTTCAATTATTTCTAACAACCTAGTTTGCAATCAGTTCGTAAACAACCATCAAACAATAGCACAATCTATTACTCACATCAACAAAATCAGTCCATTAAGTTCCTTTAATAGTGTGAGCGTTCTTATGCGGTATGTCATATGCATCTAGCAACCTAGCAACCGTTATGATCTACCACATTAAAGAACAAGAAAGACTAACCAGACCTAATTCAGCATTAAACGATATACGAGGTCAAGATAAGAAACTGGTTTCGAGACCAGCCCACCTGGATGGAAGATCTAGATCTTGATATGGGATAGATCTAGATCCAAGACGCAGATCTGAAGACGAGAACAAGCTGCAATAACAATTATATCTCCAACACCACATGACCACTCCATGGCGACTTGGAAGACTCGTGGATGTTCCTGGTAGCGATGCGGTGGCGCTCTGGCTCTGGTGGTGGCTTTTGGCTGGGCTCGGTGGCTTCGCGGTGGCAAGGCAACGACTCAGGCGCTAGGAGAGAGAGATGGATGCAATGAATAGAAAGAGGGGAGAGAGAGACGCAGAAGGAGATGGGGAAGAGAGAAGAGCCGACGAGAGAGGGAGAAAGAGAGAAGGGAGAAAAAGAATACCTTGACGGCTAAGGTTTCAACTCTTTGGAACTTTAGAAATCTGCAAGAACTTCCTAATGGGGAAGAACTATTTATAAGAAAGGAGGTTGAAACCCTTGGTTTAACCCTAATGGGCCCTGGACCTAGTGAGCTTCCCTTTACAAATCAAAAGAATTTTTGGGCCTGTGGGATATGGATCTTACAATTCCTCCCCTCTTATAGAGAATTCGACCCAAATTCTGGATACACTCATGATCAACCGCAATACCCATCCCACTAATATATTGAAGATACCACAATCTTTGGGAAATGAACTCAAGACCACCCAAACTTACTCAAGGATCTCAAAGCCAAATTAATCAATATAATAAATGAATGGGAGTAGGACTACAATAAGTAAAATCTTGAGGCACACTACTTAATTGGTAGGAAACCATAGCATAAGAAATGAACATCGAAAAGCCAACAATAGAAATGGAAATAAAAACACTTGTCCTACTCCTAAGAAATGAACCTAAGGCCTTCGTAGCCACTATGAAATGGCGAATCACCACCCGACTCGGATCCAAAATCAGTGGTGCTGACAACTTTGGGTGGCGACCTCGGCTAGTCTTCCCACGGTGAATCATCTTCAGACGGGTCCAACTCTGGTTCCGAATCTGAGACCTCAATGAATCTACTAGAAATCAACTGCTCTGCATCCTCAGCATATCCAGCCACCCGCCTCACCAAGGAATAATCCAACGGTCCCATGATGCCCTTCATCTCAACTGAATGTCACTGCGAAGTCCCTCCAAATACAGCTGATACCAACCCTCCACAGTCTTCGGTTTACACATCTTGGCCATCTCCAGGAATTTTTCGGTGTACTCTCTGACTGAGCATGATCTCTGTAATGTTTGGACTACCGGTCCACACTTGGTCAGCCCATAACCTCTAACCGAAATATCCACATCTGCAACGGGGGTCTTACGTGGATGACCGCGCTTCCTCCTCAGCTCCTCTGCAGGTGACACCTTCTCCCACTCTATCTCGAGCGTCGACCTCACCTTCCTCGGTCGACCACATCCTTGCTTGGCCGGCCTCACCGTAGGCTTGGGCTCGAATGTTGCTGCTGTGATCCTCTCCAAACGACTTCGGACAGTCCATATCTTCTTACTCTGGTATAAGCCAACAAGTACTTGCGCTTCACGAATGAATCCGACGGGTAAAATAATGGAATCACATTCCCATGATGGTCATAAATGGGCTTGCTGGCATACGGCACTGTCCCTTTCAAGCCATAACGCGGACGATCATGTCCTAGGTTCATTCTGGATGGTGACGACATCCTACAAACATAGATCCGATCAGAACCACAAATAGAAGCATAATACGATATATGGTTGGTGGTTTAAAGACATTTCACAAAACTTCTAAAGATCTTAAATTTTTCTGTAACGTTTTATTTTATTATTTTTTCTGAAAACCGAGTTAAAATTTTGCAAAGGCTGGAACTGATCTCTCCATAAGTTGTGAGAGACCTTAACTTGGCTCTAATACCATTCGTAAGACCCCTCTCCCCCAAAACCGACTGTGGATTGGGGTACGGAATTATGGACACACAACTACGCAAAAAGACAAGACAACATGTCCCGCCAATGGACCGAGTTTCACCAGATGCGTCCCCTTATGTTTAAATCCACCAACCCAACCGATATATTCCACACTTCTGTTCATAGTACTGCAAGAGAAGGGAAATGGAAAGGGAGAAGAGGGCATGAATAAATATATTACTCAATGAGATGGCTTCTAGACATGTCTCTCCGCATGGCCACCCATATAGCTCAATGCAGAACGAGGAATGACTAGTTGCTCAAATGTTCATACAACTCATTACTTTAGCATTCCACTTTACTTTACAGATACGATTACCACTTTACAATTCTAAAAATTTCATAATATATCACAAATCAAATTTCCATAACTCATCACATTTCCATATTTCACATCTCATCACATTTCCACATATTTCACATCTCATCACACCCATCACGGCAAACTCGTGAAGGTCCAGTGGGTACAACCACACCCCCACATGCCGGAACCTATAGCACCCGTCGATGCCTCAATATCTCTCGCCTGCCGCCGGTGGCCCTACGGTGGGTACAACCACTTCCCCACACGGTGGAACCTATCGGATTCAACCACACCTCCGTGGGGCGGAATACTAAGCGCAACTACTATCAATCACATACAACACATAGTCTCGTCCTAGCGTTCATTCGTCTATTCGGTTCACTCCATTTATTTATCAACCTAGTCGTTCAATTCTTTCTAACAACCTAGCTTGCAATCAGTTCATAAAAAACCATCAAACAATAACACAATCAATTACTCACATCAACACAATCAGTCTATTGAGTTCTTTTAACCGTGTGTGCGTTCTTATGTGGTATGTCATATGCATCTAGTAACTTAGTAACTATTATGATATACCACCTTACGTACAATCAAGACTAACCAAACCTAATCCAGCATCAAACGATATAAGAGGTTAAGAGAAGAAACTTGTTTCGAAATCAACCCACCTGGATGGAAGATCTGGATCTTGATATGGGATAAATCTAGATCTAAGACGCAAATCTGAACACGGGAACAAACATCGACGAACAATAACATCTCCAACACCACACGACCACTCCATGGCGACTTTGACACCTCGCGTCTGCTCATGGTAGCATCGCAGTGGCGCTTGGGCTCTGGTGGTGGCTTGAGGCTGGGCTCGGTGGCTTCGTGGTGGCGCTCCGGTGGCGAGGCGACAACTCGGGCGTGAGGAGAGAGAGAGGGATGCGTCAAAGAGAGAGAGAGAGAAGTGAGAGGAGAGGGGGAGGAGAGAGAGATCCGAGAGAGAGAGAAGGAGAGAGAGAGAGAGAGAGAGAGAAGAGAAGGGAGAAGAGTACCTTGATGGCTAGGGTTTCAACTCTCTGGAACTTTAAAAATCTGTAGGGACTTTCTAATGGGGAAGAAAAGAGAGGCAATGTCTCTATCTATAATAAAGAAGGTGGTAACCCTAAGTTAACTCTAATGGGTCCTAGACTTAGTGAGCTTCCCTTTACAAAACAAAAGAAATTTGGGGCCTATAGGATAAGAATCTTACAATTAAGATCTATCAATTCCAATAGCTTTGGGGAGATGCTTTTTAACTTCTTGCACCAACTCATCTTTAATCTCCGGAGATCATGCATATTCTCAATCTAGGAAGGAACTTCTTCAATGGCAGTGTCAGATAGGTCGAGATACTTAATGCTCGTTGAATTCTGAGGAATTTTTCTCAATTTTGAGCATCCACCGAGATTGAGCTTTTGAAGATGTTCCAAGTTGACGTTAGTTGGTAGAAACTCAAGCACTGTGCATCCTTTGATGCTAGTTTTGCTCAAGGTTGGTGGCCTCTGAAAGATCTGGAATTTCTACCAGCCTTCTACATCCTAACAAATTCATCACTCAGAAACGTTAAAGAGACTGAAAAAAACAATTGCAGTCAATTAAAAAAAACGTCTTTAATGCCTTCGATTAAGAAAGAGAAGAACATAAAGGCTTGAAATGGAGGTGCATGAGAGATGCAGTCAAGTTACAATTGCAGTCAAGTTATTCTGTAGTTTGTCTGTATTTATTTTCCATTCAACAAATTAATTGCAGAACTAAACCATATGATTAATTAATACAAAATCTGCATGCAGATTGAAACTATACACCAAATTTATGGTCTGTTTATAAAGGGAAAGATTAGCTGGACATTTGCAGATGGCCAACAGATGTAAATTTAATTATTTTTACTATTCATTAATTAATAGTTTACTTTATTAATTTATGCTATTTACTTTAAAACCAATAAACCAATCTTTAAGAACAAGATTTTATATTTTTGTTTCATGAAATAATGTATCTAAACTGATTTTTTAATAAAATATAAATAGTTTTTATAAAAGCATTTACACAAAATTATATATATTAACATAACCATAATTTTATATCGGTTTGTAGTAAAGTTATTGTGTCTGTTTTTAGAAAATGGAAGAAAAACCTCATCAAAGAGCAAGGAAGAGGGTTTGAAGAAGGAAATTATTGAAAAAATATCAAGATGTTGAATGATGTGAATCCATATGTTGTGCAGTTTCGAATCAGCAAAAGAGAGATTGCGAATAAATAACGAAAATAATTTTCGTATACGAATTGTTAGTAGAAGTGGCAAAGATGGTAGGAAATATAATATGCAAACAACATCTGAAGTTGCTGCTTTAATTCATGGGGATATTAATTTAGGAATGGATAAGCGGAATAGTGGTCTACATCATAAGTGTGGCCAACTTACAAGAATCGATGAGATTCATATTTCCTATCTAGCACTTCAATATCCTTTATTATTTTTGTATGGTGAGGATGGTTTCAGAGTTGGAATTAAGAAGAGTGTCATAGAGGCTTCAAAGAAACTCAAAAATATACTATTAGTATTAGGCAGTTTTTTGGTTTAGTGGATTCAAGAGCGAGAAAACGTGTTACATCATCTGCTTTACTCAAGAAGGTTTCAAAGTGGATGTTATACTACAATGTTATCTAACAGACTGAGGTATTTGAAGCTCAGTCAGACATGCTTCGTTTAGATAATTACGACTCTATCAAGGAGTCTGGAAATGCTGCCAACAGATATATGAATGAACAAGGTCATCAGTTCGTTCTACCAGCTACCTTCACAGGGGGTCCAAGATACACGACGAATATGTACTTTGATGCTATGGACATTTGTAGACATTTTGGTTTTCCATGGCTTTTCATCACATTCACATGCAATCCAAATGAGTCTGAACTTACAAGATTTCTTCAAAGAGAGGCTTGAAATCAGATGACAGACCGAAAGTTATTTTTCGTATGTTTAAGATGACCGTAGATTGTTTGATGAATGATCTAACAAAGAAGAATATTTTAGGAAAGACATGTTCATGTAGTTTGGTTCTAACTATTTCTTATTTAATTATTTTACTTATTCATGCATATGATAATTGTTTTTGTTTTATGTTGTCTAGATCGTGTGCGTACAATAATTTATTTCTTTTTTTTTCCTATTTCTGTTATGTATATTGTTGAGTTAAAAAAAGGTCTGGGAGATGCTCACATTTTGATTTTGAGGTAACTTTGCTCCAAACTTCATATACCAGAAGACATTGATAAGATCACATCAGCAGAGATCCCAAATAAAGCATCTGATCCAGCTCTTTATAATGTTGTTAAGGATATGATGATTCATGATCCGTGTGGAGTTGCTAAAATAATTTCGCCTTGTATTAAAAATTAGAGGTGTGTGAAAAAATTTCTAAAACAATTCGCTGAGAATACTACAGTGAAGAAAGATGGATTCCCAATTTATATAAGACATGAGCTATCTAACCATTATGTTGAGAAGAATGGTTTGAAATGTGATAACAGATGTGTTATCTCTTACAACAAGAAACTCTCTCTTCGTTGCCGAGCTCACATTAATGTAGAGTAGTGCAACCAAACTGACTCTATTAAATATTTTTTAAATATATTAATAAAGGAGTAGGCCGTGTAACTGTAGTCGTCGAACCACCAGAGCCACAAGTGGAGCGAACATGAGTTATACATCAAACAGACATTAACTCCACAGCAGGGAACTCAGCGATATGGAATGATGGTGGTTTCTTGAAACAGAATGTGGAGATTAAAAAGAATGAAATCAATGATTTCCTTGATTGCAAGTACATTATTAAATGATGCCAGATATCTAAATAATTTTCACAAATTATTATGCTTTTAATCTGATTTTGCTAACTTCAATATTTTTGAATTTTGTAGATATGTTTCTACTTGTGAAGGATCTTGGAGGATTTAATTTTCATATACATTATAGATCGAAAGTGTTTGAGAAGCTTACATTTCATCTACCACGGAAACAAAACATTATCTTCAAAGGGAAGGAAAATTAAAGGAAGTTGTCGGTCGTAAACTCATCGAAAACAATGTTCTTGGCTTGGTTTGAGCTGTGTAAGGTTGCTGCTTTCGTTTGGACTCTTACATATGTTCAGATTCCTAATTATTTGACATATTTCAAGAGTCAGAAGAAGTTCAATAGGAGGAAACAAATATTGAGCGTTGGAAGAATTAATTATGCCCCACGTAAGCAAAAGGATGCTTACTTTTTGAGAGTGCTATTGAAATATGTTAAAGGTCATACCAGTTTTGATGATCTTAAAACCTATAATGATGTGGTTTTTGAGGGGTAAAAAGACACATGTTATGCTCGGGGATTATTGGATGATGACCAGGAGTATATCGATGAATTAGTGAGCCGTATTTATGATAGTTCTGCAGCTGTTGTTCGTGATGTTTTTGTTCTAATGCTTCTGTTGGATAGTCTGTTTTAGCTAGAGGTGGCTTTTATTAAAACTTGGGAACTGTTATCTGAAGATATCGAGTATAATTGCAGAATGCACTTTAATAATCCATGTACGATACAATTATCTTCTAACAAAGTATGATAATTGTAACTATGTTTTTAAGTTTAATGTGAATGATATTATAAATAAATAGTTAGTTCATCTATCTTGAATTTGAGATCGGTATTTAATGAGATCATAAAGCTTCACCTTATTCATAATATTTTGAATATTTTTGCAGGACTTATACTAAGAGACAATGAGAAGAAACTATATGCTCTCACAGAGTTTGAGAAGCTTACACAAAGGAATGGGTTTTCACTTTCCTTATGATTATAAACCAAAGAATCCTGAAGATGCCAAACCGATCGAAAATGTTTTGATCTTGGATGAACAAAATTACGATATTGAAGAAATGCAAGCCACTCATGATAGAGATATTCTGAAGATGATTGATGAACAAAGAAATATAGATGATGAGATCAATGGTGCTATTGTGGAAGAGTGAAGCGGTACGTTCTTTATTTAAGGGTTTGGTGGCACTAGAAAAACATTTCTTTGGCAACTTCACTCAGCTACGGTTAGGTGTAGGGAGATATAGTTCTTAATACTACACCTAGGAGAATTTCTTCTTTGTTGTTACAAGGTGGAATGACTGCTCATTCGTACCTATCAATCCTGATTAGTTTAGTATATGTACATTGCCTCACAAATCAAATAAGGCTAACTTGATAAAGGAAATTTCACTTATTATTTCAGATGAAGCCCCAATGATGAGCAAGCATTGTTTTGAATATTTAGACAAGATTTTTAAATATCTTATGCAAAATCACGATAAAAACCGTTTGTTGGATTGTTATTGTGTTTGGAGGTGATTTTCGACAAGTACTTCATGTTGTTACTAGAGTTGAAAGGGCTGATATTGTGTTGGCTGCCATGAATTTATCATATCTTTGGGAGTATTGCAAGACTCTTAAACTAACTAAGAAAATGAGATTGTGTTCAAACAATCTGGCGGATGAAGAGGCCAAAGATCTGAAAGAATTTTCTGAGTGCATTTTGGCTGTTGCAGATGGGGAATAGCAGAGCCTAACAATGGGGAAGTATTAATTGATATTCCAAAAGATTTTATAATTATGGACCCAAAGGACCTCATAGAAACTATATGTCATGTCATATATGGAGATACTGATTCATTAAGATGAATAAAAGATTCGAAATTTGTCCAACAGAGAGCAAGTTTATGTCCAACTAATGAGGATGTTAATATGATTAATGAGCATATGTTATCTAAACTTGATGGTAAGGCAGTTGTTTTATTTAAACACATTATATTTTCATTATACTGTATAGAGTCACTAACTTTTTTTTTTTAAATTATGTTATTTTCATCAGGTGAAGAAATTATTTATATCTCATCTAACGGTATTGATCCATCTGATATTGCTTCAGTCAACAATGTGGCCATCAGTACCGACTTCCTAAACAACGTTAAATTTTTTGGCCTGCCAAATCATAGTATAAGATTCAAGATTGGTTGTCATGTTATGTTGCTTAGGAGTATTAACCCTAATGAAGGTTTAATGAATGGAACCAAATTGCAGATTACTCCAATTATAGATTTTATGGTGGAAGCTAGAATCATAACTCGAGAGAAGGTTGGTAAGATCATTTTTATTCCAAGAATATTGATCAATCCAACAAATAAAAGACTTCCTTTCAAGATGTGTAGAAGATAGCTGCCTTTATCAGTGCATTTTGCAATAATCATCAACAAAAGTCAAGGACAATTACTGTCTGAGGTTGGAATATTTTTTCTCAGGCCGATATTTTTTCATAGACAGCTTTATATCGCCATTTCAAGAGTCACATCGAAGAAATATTTGAAAATTTTGATTGTGGATAAAAACTGGAAGCCATAAAGGAAAACTATGAATGTTTTTTAAAAGAGATTTTTAATAATCTTTAGAACATAGAGGAAATATGAAAGTGTTTTAAAGCGAGTTTGTTTTGTTTTATTAGTTTGGAGATTGAAAATGTGTTTTAATTTTGTTGTTTTTATGACTACATTTATTTGAAGTTTTTTATTTTGAACTTTCAAGTACATAAATTCAGTTAGTTATTCAATTTAGAAGACGCAATCTATTCTATTTAATTCTCTCTTCCTAATAGAGGTTTGAAGTCAAACCAAACATGTATATTAATCATCATGTTTTGATCCAAAAGAAAATACAATTCATCAAATAACTAAAACCATTTAGTTTAAACCATCCACCAAACATGTACTTGATCATCATGTTTTGATCCTAAAGAAATTGCAGTTCTTCATCTAACTAAACCATTTCATTAAAAAAAATACCAAAAAAATAACAATGCAGTCAAACTAATCTAAATATAAGAAATTTCTCCTATACATAGAGCAATAAATCATCAAACCAAAATTAGTACAATAACGATCAAGATACTTCTAATTTCATACCAGTCAATTTTAATACTAGAGAAAAAGTATTTATACAATCCTAAACCATCTGATCCTATAATGCTTCAAAAGTTTTATATCATGCTTGCTCACTACATGAAATTCAAGATAATACTAACCTTTGTTATCTGAAATTCTCCTTTTTCTTTGTTTCTTCAATATATCCATATGTGACAGAAAAATCTCTGAAAGAGATTTGTAAGAAGCTTGCCGAAACAAATATAAAAGAAGTCAATTAGCTAAAGTATAAGAAATACAAAATCGTGTCAGGCTCAAATAGATAAAATGTGGAGTGTATAAATATAAGCTATTGCAGGTTTTTCTACTACTCTTCTTATGTCACTTAAGATCAAACAATTGTTACTTGTCCAAAAACATATCAAAAGTCGATTATTCATGAACATCACATGATTAAAATAAATTTGTTACTTATAAGAAGATGAATTTTACCTTAAAAGTAAGAGAAGTTGACTCAAACAACACATATTTTAGGATAAATGACCATAACCGTACACAACTTTTTTTTATTACTGCCATTTTTAATACCCAGCATGCCCTTTTATTACGTTGTGACAAAAAACATATTTACAAGACCATCACTTTTTAATGCCACGTAAGCAAAAAACCGGTGTCACGTTGGAAATCGTTGACGTGGATTAATAAACTCAGCTGTAAAGCGCTACAAACTGCGTTACGGCTGAGTAATGGTTACGTTGCGGCTGAGTTAAACAACACGGTTGACTTATGAGACAAATCATCTCGCCGATGTATAAGTCAACCATAACTTGTGTACGTAAGTCATCTATTATTCCATAAATCAACCAGATTTCTATAAATCAGCCGTCACAAACGGCTGACTTACGAACATCGAAATTTCGACTGAGTTGTAGTTAAGACACAACTGAGTTATGTTTCGCCATCTGAGTTAATGATCATCGTCTGGCTGAGTTATTAAAATAACAGTTGACTTACATGAAGTTGTTAATCAGCCGTAATTGGATGGATTAACAACAAACTCAGCTTAATTACAGCTGACTTATTAGCGAAATATAATTGCTAGAATAGCATTCATTTGATGGTTGATTTATTTGACGATACGACTGACTTAAGATTTTCCATCCTAATTACGGTTGATTTATTAGCGAAAGATTAATTATTGAAATAATATTCATGTTTCGGATGACTTACGTTGTACATGATGACTAATTTAATGAGGCTAAGTTATGTTTTCGTTTGGCGGCTGAGTTATTTTATTTTATGTCATAAACTCTTATTTGCCATGTCATTTGTAACGTTACAACAGTAAAATAAGGGTTTATGTTACAACTCCATGTCTTATTCTTCGTTCTTCATCTTCTTTATCTTTTCTTCATATTTCTCTAAAATCCTATGAATCCTGTAATTATTGTTTTTGGTATTTGGATTAAGAAAAACATATATGTATTCAACGCCGACAGTATATGGTGTAGAGTTCTGCATATAAATGATGAAACAACACACGAGGAACTCACAAAGTCGGTACTCGATGATTACAAATTGAATGAGTCGAGGCATCAGATTCAGCTGAGCTACATGTTCTCAACAATGGCGCACGACACTCCACCAGTTTACGTCTCCAATAGTCGACAACTGCAAGGTTTTCTAAGCGTAAGGAAAATTGATCAGCAATGTCTCTTTCTGGAGATTACGGAGAAAAAGGATGGCAAAATCAGTCGGAATGACAGAGCGAGAGAGGAGAGTAAAAGGTTATTCAGTTTTAGCTCAGAAGTAGAAGTCTCAGAAGTTGAATCTAGGAGCGAAGATTACGACGATCGTTTCAGGTTGGAGAAGAAACTCGACGACAATGAGAATGACTGCTCTAGTAAAGCAGAAGGAGAAAAACACAAAGTAGGCGGAGAAGATGAAGTAGGCGATGAAGACGATGAATTTGAAAGCCGATTTGATACTTTTGACGACTAGGATGGTGCGTCATCTGAAAATGATAACTTCAGCTTATACGGTGAGTTTTCAACAGAAGACGAAGATTCAACGATGCTACCTCCTAAGAAGAGATCTCAGAACTTGACGATGAGCAGATTTAAAAGGAAACTGAAGTCTCTAAGGTTTGAGATGTATTTTCTTAACCTTGAGGTAGGGCAACGATACGAGAGTAAAGCCGATGTGGAGAGACGACTGGAAATTCTTATAGTGAGGGATCAATTTGATTTTGATGTAGACTATCCAATTCGGATACACTCATTGTTTCATGTTGGATTTGTGGATGTATCTGGAGAGTTCGTGCTACTGCACAAGGGGCTTCCCCGACATTTTATATTCGTATTTACGAATCAGAACATACATGCTCTGTAACTGAGCCTTCTAATCGATCTCGACAAGGAACACCAGATATTTTAAGAGAGTTGTACATGGACTTACTCGGTGACGTTGGTCCGTCCGTTCAACCTAAGAGTGTCGGAACAACTATTAATGAGCAGATTGGTGTAAAGGTAATTAAAACGTTACGGCTGAGTTATTTAAACGATTGGGCTGGGTTATATTAGAGATACGGCTGAGTTATTTGTAACAATATGGCTGAGTTATTTAATCGATTGGGCTAGGTTATATTAGAGATATGGCTAAGTTATTTGTAACGATATGGCTGAGTTATTTGTAACGATATGGCTGACCTATTTAAACGATTGTGGTAAGTTATATTAAAGATACGACTGAGTTATATTAACATTGCGGCTGACTTATTTGTATTGTTTTTCATGTGGACAAATGGATTATTGGAAATCACATAGGACACTGAGATTTTCAAGAGAAATCGATGAGGGAACTCCTGATAGTGGCTTTGAAAACTTGCCTTCTTACTTATACATGATAAGAAGAGAAAATCCGGGTACAATTATGCATCTCAAATTGATGAGTTTGGAAGATTCATGTATGTGTTCCTTGCGTTTGGTGCGAGCATAAATGGGTTTCCTTTCATGCGTAAAGTTGTGATTGTCGATGGTAAATTTCTTAATGGTAATTACAAATGGACGTTTCTCAAAGTACTAGTTCAGGATGGTTACTTTCTGATTTTCCCAATAGCCTTTGATGTTGTTGACACTGAAAATGATGACTCGTGGCACTGGTTTTTTATGCAACTAAAAGTTTTGATTCCTGACGACGATGGTCTTACAATAATATTGGATAAGCATAAATCTATAGGGTAAGCAATGGGAAATGTGTATCCGTTGGCTTCTTGGGGAATATGCAGTTACCATTTATATAAGAACATTTTGGGACGGTACAAAGGAAATGATGTATTTCTTCTTTTGAAGAAAGGAGCAAGATGTTTTAATATGCGTGAATTTACTGCGATGTTCGAGCAGAATGAGTGATTAATCCTAAACTTCATGGCTACCTCCAAAGAGCTGATGTATGAATGTGGGCTCGAGTTCATTTCTTGGGCGAAATGTACAATTTAATGACTACGAACACAGCAGAATCAATGAACAGAGCACTGTCAAATGCTTGAAGTCTTAACAATGTCAAACTATTAGAATCGATACGGGTTATGACGACCAGATGGTTTGGTGGCCGGAGAGAGGATGCTAAATCGTAGTCAACAGCTTTTACACGTGGTGTAGAGAAACTACCACATGTAAGTCAGTCGTAACAGTTCATAAACCAGGCTAAAAGTTCATAAGTCAGCCATAAAAGTTCATAAACCAGACTAATAGTTCGTAAGTTAGCCGTAACATTATTTATTCTGTATTTACAATAGGGTCGTGCGATTGCCGACAGATGATTAACGGTACAAAGGATTGATGCTCATCACACTGAAGTTCGAATGGATCTTTTGGGGAGTTTTTGCATGTTGTTAACTGGGAAGGGAGAAAGTGAACATGCCGGCGTTTCGAACACGAGAAATTACCATGTGTGCACGCAATCACAGCTGCCGAGTACCAGAATGTTTGTCGTAAGTTCCAGAAAACGTGGCTAACTAACCATGCTTGCCCCCGTTTATTCGTCAACTGCCAAGAATTCCTATAACAAAAGTAAGATGAAATTTGCTTTAGAAGTTGCACTTGAAAACGAACGTCTTAGGAAAGAACACACATATTCTCGTTGTAGACAGAATGAACATAATGTCAAAACTTGTCCGATGTAAATGTGTTGTAAGGATTCTAGTGCTTGCTGTATAACGGTTGTGTTACGTTTAATTTACTCTTGACGGCTGAGTTATGTTTACTTTACGGCTGAGTTTTTGATTTGAAAGATTTTTGTATTACGCTGTGAGTTAAAATTTCCGTCCAAAATATGAAATGTTGCGATTTAATTTACTCTTGATGACTGTGTTACATTTACTTTACGGCTGAGTTTTGGAAGGACTCGGCTAATATTGATATACGTAACGTCTTGAGTTATCCCACCCAAAATATGAAACATCACGAATTTACTCTTGACGACTGAGTTACGTTTACTTAATGACTGAGTTTTGGATTTGAATGGTTTACATATTACGTTGTGAGTTAAAATTTCCGCCCAAAATATGAAACATCGCGATTTAGTTTACTCTTGACGGCTCAGTTACATTTACTTTACAGCTGATTTTTGGAAAGATGGCTAATATTCAAACACGTAGCGTCGTGAGTTATCCCACCCAAAATATGAAACGTCGCGATTTTATTTACACTTGACGACTGAGTTACGTCTACTTTACAGCTGAGTTTTGGATTTGAATGCCTTTCGTATTTCATTGTGAGTTAAAATTCCCGCCCAAAATAAGAAACGTCGCGATTTAATTTACTCTTGACGGCTGAGTTACATTTACTTTACGGCTGAGTTTTGGAACGACTCTGATAATATTGAAACGCATAACGTCATGAGTTATCCCGTCCAAAATATGAAACGTTGCGATTTAATTTAAAATTGATGACTGAGTTACTTTTACTTTACAGCTGAATTACATAAATCATAAACATAAACACCTTTGTATTCTCAAACAAGACACCTTTTCAACTCTCTACTTATACACAATATATGTTTATCTCGAAATCAGTTTCACCCTTCTCTATACCGACGAAAGTCTTAAAAACTAACATATTTGAGAGAAAATGGAAAATTTACCGATTTTTTAAATGCCTGAAGAAATTCAAGCGTTAGTGGTTGAACGTGTGGCCGGTAACTCCTTCGCAGATCTCTATAGTGTGAGAGCATCGTGCAAGGAGATGAAGTCGTTAACATATCGGCGTAATGTATACTGTTTTTTCAATGCCTTATCTTTTCCTTGGGAGTCAATATGCCTCCTTCGTTTTTGAAAACTTGCTACGCTGAGGGAAACCCAAGCACACTTTATATTAAGGGTGTACAGTTTTTCTTCACATTTAACCTTCAAGAAGAAGGACTTGCTCTAATGAAGAATGCAGCGGGTGCATGATATGAACGGGTTGTGTATACATACGCAATGACTCGGAAAACTTTTTGGGATGATGAGCAATATCTTGCTCGTTTTACAAGGGAATCAGCTAAAAGTATTGGGAACCTAGTGTGATCTGTGAAATGGGGATGGACTTTGTGGCATGGCGACGAGTTTCGCGCAAAGAGGTATCAGTTCATTTCAACTGTTGTTCCATCGTTCTACGGTTGCCAATGTGTTCCTATTTTGGACATAGATTGGGTCTTGTGGTTCATTGAGAACAGTAATGGTGACAACATGTGTAACGCTGTTTCTTAAAGAGGTGGGGCTGTTCTTCTGTAAGTTTAAACCGATGAGCGTGTTTAAGGACACAAGGGAGTGGTGAAGATGTATTATTATTTTGATGTTCTTTGCTATGCCATTATGTAGACACATTGATGTACGAAAATGATTTATTATGGTTGAATTTTGGTTTAATTATGGCCAAATTTTGGTTTAAATATGGCTGAGTAATATAAACGTTACGGCTGAGTTACATAAAACAGAAAGGCTGAGTTACGTTTAATTATGAGCGAGTTTTGGTTTAATTATGGGCGAGTTTTGGTTTAATTATGGCCGAGCTTTGGTTTAACTTTGGCCGTGTTTTGGTTTAATTATGGCCGAGTTTTTGGCTTAAATATGGTTGAGTAATAAAAACATTACGGCTGAGTTACATAAAACAGAAAGGCTAAGTTACGTTTACAAAGCATAACTATGCAAATAAGTAGTAGTAACAAAGTATGGCCATACCAGACCCACAAATCACCACATTCCTCAAACACCGCATCTCACTCATACATTCATCTCCTATTCTCTCAAATTTCGTCTTCATTCTTTCTAACTTTTTCTCCAAGCGAGCAACATTAACTCTCACATCCGACATGCCTTTGTTCATGTCTTATCATTGACTTCATATCTTCAACCTATTCCACCAAACACTCATCCGTCCATTTAAATAAATGCCTTTGTTTCACCAATATAACCAGATCTCAGTTTCCATTCAGAACATGCCAAATAAAAACTAAAACTAACCTTATTATATTATTTTGCACAACAATAGTACAATCTTCCTGGATTTTTAGTTGTGCCAGATGTAAATATTTCAGCGGGTTCACCACACCAACATTTTTTTAGCGTTTCTCTCTCCACATTCGAACGTTGCTTATAATATTTTTCTGCAACGAACTCTTATTAATTTTAGAGCAAAACAGTTGAGAGCAAAGATCCAGAAAATCACTTACCTGAAACGCAGGATGAGGAGGACATTTTTAGTTTAATTTCAGAACACAAGTCCCAACTCTATATTATAAGGGTATGTCTTGATATTATAAAGGGAAGTATTATCGTATTGATATATAATTTGACAACTGAGTTATAATAACCTTACGTCTGACTCATTAAAGAAAAAAATAATGAGTTTTCTAATTTTACGGCTGAGTTATACAATTTGACGGCTGAGTTATACATAATCTAAACTAAACCACGTCATACTGGTTTTGTCAAGCAAAGCACCCAGACCAGGGTTTAGACAGTGCTCCCTAATCTTGGCGACCAATGAAGGACAACCGACATAACGTATGTGATGGGACTATGTTTGGATGAGATTAGGTTTTTCTAGATAGTATGAGATGGGAGATGGAAGGTATAAGATGAGGGAATTATATATAGACAGATATAGAACACGAAAGATCGCGAGATAAATAAATAAAAGATTCACATGTTTAAACTCATGCCTAAAAATATGAACAGTTGCTAGTAAATTATGACTCATGGCTGAGTTCTGATAACTTTACGGCTAAGTTATGATAAATTACAATTACGGCTGAGTTATGATAGGTTTAGGGTTTAGTCACATTCCCGCCCAGAATATGAAAAGTCCAGACTAAGTTCCGCATTACGGCTGAGTTATTATTTGTTGACGGCTGATTTATTATTTAAGGTTTAGGGTTTAAGATTAATTATTTAGGGTTTTGGGTTGATTATTTAGAATTTATGGTTTATGATTTAGGATTTATGGTATATGTACCACTAGGAAATATAATAAAGTGCACAAAATCAGTTGAAAGTACTTTGTATATGGTTTACGTCGTATGAATTAGGCTCACACATTGTATATACATGTAAGGTTTCTAAGTAATTGTAAGCCAACATATACTTCAAAATCATGATATATTCTTAACATGTAAATTCAATAAAGCGGACACATTCAGACGATTATATATTCACTTTAAATTGATAAGCGAAGCTTCAATTTAATTTTAAGTACTTCCATTACATTTATGATCTTAGGGTATGTTTGAGGTTTGAGTGAGTTTTATAAAGCGATACAGCTGAGTTATCGGACCAACACAGCTGAGTTATATAAACATTATCTGTTTTAGGGTATATTTGAGGTTTGGCTGAGTTACAAATCTACAATACGGCTGAGACATATAAACGATACGACTGAGTTATATACACATACAAAATAAAAGATCCAACCGTTAAACATACTGTTTAGAAAGGGAAATCCCTATTTCCTACTTCTTCGAAGATCATTATTGTCATCTTGACCCGTAAACCTTGAATATTTTTATCGTTTATCCCATAAAAAGTTACACCAAGCGTTAGACATTCAGCAAACTTCAATGAATACACCCCACAATCTGTTTTCAGGAATGTATTTGCCTTTCCTCCTTCAGAACGCAAACTGCTTCTTGCTAGGTTTTGGGAGATTGGAAGGAATAAATCATTCAACAACGCAGGGAGAATTTGGGTAATCGGCTTAAATGCATTTACAATTTTTAGCTCACTTTCGGGTGTTACCTCTCCAATGATTGGATCGTAGCAATGAATCTTCTCCTTCAGCAGATCCACGTGAAAGCCACTCAATGATCGCCGGAAACTTGAAGCACTCCGTACAAGTGATCCACATCTTCAAACCACTTCAAGTTTGTTTGAGCATCAAGAGGAATCAAACCCTTTGTTAAATCTTCATAACCAATGCCTTTGAATCTCATCATTTGGGGTTTTTTCTTGAACTGCTTGTAATTGTCAACCCATACAAAGAGAAACCAAAGGTCAATAAAGCAATGCGTTTGGACCAAAATGGGGTGGGATCTCGCATGGACCTTCCATTGAGGATTCTAATTTACGAACCGACATACTATTCAAAGGAGATTAAGTCAGTCATCAAATACTCCCTCTGTTTCATAATAAGTGTCATTTTAGATTTTTAATTTCGTTTCAAAAAAGTGTCATTCTACAATCCCAATGCAATTTTGCACATTAAATCTAATTTTTACCCTTTTGAATAACCAATAGATTTTTATTTAAATCATTCTCATTTAGTTAATCATATATTAAATATGGATATATTTGTCTATTATACATATATCTTAATCTCCGTGAAAAGTGTCAAAGTGACACTTATTCAGAAACAAATGGAGTAATATTTAACTCAGACGTAAAGTATCGCAAGTCAGCCACCAAATAAATACTAACTCACCTATACTGTAGACTTACATTATCAAACAACTTTCCATATTCTAACTCTGGCCACAATTTTTTTGTGATGAGGATTCTGTAGAAGTCACCCTCTTTCTCAGCTGTTATTTTACCTCCTAGTTTTGTAAATGGAAGCTTGCTAACGTGTTTCTTAAGTTTTTCCACTTTAGCCGGATCAACAGGTTCTAGAGGACCGTATATTCCCGCTGAAGGTTCAAAATTCTTCCTCATGCACATCGTTCTGTTGTCTCCAACGTAAGGAAAAACTCGTGCTTAAGGAGCATATGCTGGCATCACTGCACACCCATTTGGGGATAATTGAACATCTCTCTCCCGATAACACTTTATTCATGCATATCTAATCTTTTCCTCTTCCTGCACATCAGACACCGGCAACGTTTCACTTTCTGCCGCCAACCATTCGTCGGTGACATCCACAAGCTCACTGTCATTTGCAATCTGCTTCGTTTGCATAATAGGTACTCTTATTACACCGGCACATGTTGTCCTCTTTGGAGGAGGGGCCTCCTTCTTTAACTCAGACGCCTTTTGCTTCTTTAACTCAGCCTCCTTCTTCTTAGCAGCGGCTTCTTACTTCTTTAACTCAGCCTGATTTTTCTTTGACTCAGTCGCCTCCTTCTTCTTTAACTCAATCGCCTCCTTCTTCTTATCAGTCGCCTCCTTCTTTTGTAAGTCACCCACATCCTTAATTTATACCCTGCAGCCACGTCCATAGTCTGGTGCCTTAGCAGGAGAAACATTAACAAAATCAACATCAGTAGCACCCCCAGTACCAAACTCGTCAACCAAATTCTTTTTCAGATCAGTTGCCTTCTTAGGAACTTCATCTTCCAAATTCAGTTTATCCCCTAAAACTTTGGCATTGGCCTTATCAAGCTCCTCAACCAAAGTTTGTTCGCCCCTAGACCTCCACTAGGGGTCTTAGCTGCCATAGGACTATTGACGGACTTCTGCGGTAAATTGTGTGGTGAGCCCTTCAGTAAAGATGGTTCGGGGATTTTTTGGAGGAAATCATAGTTTTTGGCACTTTTCCCTTCACCCATAACTTTCAGACGCTCATCCACTGCAGCTTGGACCATATCACCAATGTTCTTCTCCATATTTGAAATGTTTCAGGCTAACTCTCTAAAGTTGAAATCGTTGTAGTTAACCGCGAGTCATACATCTCAAATCTACCATCATAGTTGTCATTTTTTCTAGAAATATTATCCAGAGTAGTCATTATGCTCCGCAGAGTCGCATTCTTCCCCATATCTTCCCTACCTTTCTCCTCGCTAGCACTCTTTCCCTTTGTAGCAGCTTCACCCTCACTCGTGTTCACTTCCTTATGTTTCTTAACTTTCTTCTGCTTCTTAGTGGGTGGCTCATCCTCCAATTTTTCTTTCTCATTCCTCTGCAGTTCCCAAAAACCTCTAACAAACCTATCTACATGTATGTATGTTATCAAGTTAACGAGTTGTGGATTATTTGCTTCACCCGACCACTAAGGAAACATCTCTTGTACAAAGTCCTTCATAACCATTTTTCCGCACACGCACCTGCAACAATAACTAATAACACAGCTAACAAAAAACTCATAACTCAGCCATCAAAAAACTCATAATGTAGGTTCTTCCTGACTTATCTAGTTGTAACAAGCCAACTTCTGATGCAAGTGGTTCTTCAGCTCTCGTGAATGATATTCAAATTTTTTTCCCTTGTTCATATAGGGATTTCATCAACCAACATAGTAACTAGTCATACTGTGCATGGAAAACAACAAATATGACGTTTCACACCCCTTTTGTGTGAGTTGAAAAACCTAAAGCACATATCTTAAAAGAACAACACTTGGAACGTACTTCTTTATTAGGAATTCTTTAAACAAATTACACTTAATCAGTTTAATCAGATTTTCTTGACTTCACAGCTTGTGAATCAACAGTGAAAAACTCCTAAACACAAAGCACCTGATCACACGAATGCCCCTAAACCAATTTGTGAGTTCTAACTCTCTCAAAACGCACACCTACGGAAAGCCTCAGCACCACTTCTTATAGTATTTGTGACCTGATCTTTTGCACAAGATAACTACAAATCTCTCATTCTACTTCCTAGAATTACTCGACTTGTTGTTTATCCTTAAGTAGATAACTCTTGCATCAGCCACGTCATCACACCGTCTTGAGTGACACCCGCCAAACCTTCCAACTTAAACAACCTTGTTTCGGTTGAACACTTCGCCTAATTCCAGACCTCAACAATCTCTTCCTTTTTTGAGTGTTTATTGCCAACATGTACCTGCTGATTCAAACACAAACCAACTCTAACTTTCACAGAAATGTTAGCTTAATCAGTGACCGAAGATTATGTCATACATGAATCCATCAAAACATTTTAATACATTAAAAAGTCTAGCCATCAAACCAGAAGGAAACTTGTCTTCTTAATCGAGTAACAATAAAACATTTCAGACTAAGATAAACTCTTCTCCCCCTGGCCACATGTACCACAAGGAAAAAAAAAGAAAAAAACTAGTCTCCCCCTACACTCAAGCATCCTAAAACTCCGACTGATTTCATTTTCCTCAGTACGTCCATCTTCATCACTGATCTCATCACCTAACTTAGACAAATCACCATATACCCCCTGCTTGATGGCATAGACACTTAAAAAACAAAACCCAAACATTATGAGAACAATAAGAAAAGAAGCACAAGACACTTACTGGCAGCCCTGCTAACTATTGTATCTAAAAGTCGATGAACACATCCAATGTCTTTGGGATATGAGTACCTGACCGTTCCAATTCCAGGTGGTTTCTTGGCCACCCCTTGCTTCAAATCTAAGACCATATTAAGTGGAGCTATGGGAGCTGAGTCTTAGGCATCGACTGGATTCAGATGTTGAGATTGAAGAACATTTTGAATGAGACTTATAAATAACAGTTTGTTAGTCTTTCCAGCAGTTGCTTGATGTCCAAGCTCATAAATTTGATCAAACACCATAACTCTAAAGTAATGGTCTTCTTTCAGTGATCATATGAAAGAAATTGAGTCTATTTATGGTCAGTGTTGAATGGTTTGCAGTAGGGATCCAGTTGAAAACACAAAATTTGAACAAAATCTTCTTGGCTGGAGTGACATCAAGCATGCTCAAATCCCCATTTCTTCTTCTTTCCACCAGTGAGAGTTACCACAACTGTTGAGGAGAAGCATGAATACACAAGGAAAAGAAAGTTACCATGGCAGTAAAAATAAACTGTAATGGTAAAAGTAAAAATGACACACAAGGTAACTCCTATTACCTTAGACATGGAGTGATGTCATGGTGACCAAGAAGTGATGAAAGGGGATGAGCTCATGCTGACCAAGAAGTGATGTAAGGGATGAGCTCATGCTGACCAAGAAGTGATGTAAGGGATGAGCTCATGCCCACCAAGAAGTGATGTAAGGGATGAGCTCATCCCCACCAACTCATCCCCACCAACTCATCCCCACCAAGAAGTGATGTAAGGGATGAGCTCATGGTGGCTGTCAACAAGCATTGTTTATTATGAATATCTTGAGTGTGTATACTTTGTAGTTTCTATAAATAGGGGGCAAGATGTAATCAATTTCTCACACACAAAAATGAAAAACATGTTCTTCCCCATTCTCATTCTCTCTCAAATCGCAAACTCCTTCTCTGATTGATCATCTGTCAAACTAGTACATTCTTCTTTGTATTACTTCCGCAATTAAGCCATTCTCACATGGTATCAGAGCTTACCACTCTTGAGACCTGATTATCTCTCTCATTCTCTAACATACTTCCGCAAACCCCTTCATCTAAGCATCCGCAAGAATGGAAAACTCATCCAAAATCTCTATTCCGGTTACTCTCAAAGGAGTAAACTATCTCCTATGGTCTAGACTGGTGAAAACAGCCTTAGGAGGAAGAGGTCTCTGGTCATACGTGACAGAAGACAAACCATCTAAAGAAACCATCCAAGGAGGGGATGGTAAGGAAGTGGTGGTGGCTAGCAAGGACAAATGGGATCAGGAGGATCTCTTGGTGTTGTCCATCATTCAAAGCAGCCTTGAACCATCAATCTTGGAAGGTTACTCATACTGTGAAACTTCCAAAGAGTTGTGGAACACTCTTCAAAAGGTGTATGGCAATATTTCAAACCTGAGTAGAGTATTTGAAGTCAAGAGGGCTATAAACTCACTCCACCAAGAAGACACGGATTTTAACCAACATTTCGGCAAGTTCCGAGCCTTGTGGGCTGAAATGGAGATGCTGAGGCCAAGCACCGTGGATCCAACTATCCTGAAAGAAAGGAGGGAGCAAGACAAGGTGTTCGCTCTACTCCTCACACTGAACCCCGGCTTACAATGACCTCATTAAGCACTTACTAAGAGCCGAGAAGCTACCAACCTTGGAAGAGGTGTGCTCTCATATTCAAAAGGAGCAAGGATCCGTTAGAACTCTTTGGAAGAAGAGGAGACCTTGTGTTGGCAAACACTGCTGAAGGAAGTGCAAACAAGAGTTACTACAACCGGATGACAAGAAAAGTTGGGTATGTGATCAATGTAAGAAGAAAGGGCACGGGAAGGACAAATGTTGGATTCTTCACCCTCATCTCAAACCACAGAAGTTCAAAACCCCTTACTATAATGCCAGAGCCAACTTCTCTGATAACATAAATGAATCAACTACTACTCGGTCCATGACATCCACTTCAAGCCAACAATCATGCTGAGAAAGGAAAAGCACTTGCATCCAGCAGCACCGGGAGTGTAATAACCAACCAGGATGAGTCCATCAGGCGTTCTGACATTGAGAACCTCATCAAAGCCCTCAAAGATAACTCTGGTAACATTCTGGTACCTCTTTACATGCTTATCATACGGGTCACTCCTTGAACGCTAGCACAAATTCAAAAATAACTTAACCCTTAGTAATTGATTCTGGAGCTAGCCACCACATGATTAGTGACCAAGGATTGATTAAAAATATTGTTCATCACTAGGAAATGTCCTTATAGCTAATGGCGAGATGGTGCCAATTAAAGGGATGGTGAACTTAGGATATTTGAAAAAGATTCCAAAGCTTTCTATATGCCTAATTTCACATCTCCAATTGTTATCTGGTAAAAAGAGTGGCTACTGATTTAAAATTGCAATGTTACCTTCACGCCTAATGATGTCTATTTTCAGGATATTGACTAGTAGGCTTACTTGCAAAGCTGTAACCAAAGGAGAGACTTGTATTTTTGAGCTGTATAGCTACATCTATTAGGCCGAAACAACAGATATTATCTATTGCCTTTTAAGTTCTCGTGTTTTAACTTCCCTAAAAGTTCATGATGTCGCATTGCTATGATTAGAGAGACATTACCTCATTCTCGTGCCTTTGACATCATCGCTACGCAGCTCAGATAAGATATTCTCTTCTTGCATAAAAGTGTGTGAACGCTTGTATTCTAGGAAATAAAGCACTAGAATGCGGAACCGTACCAGTGTTTCCTAAGTCTAGTACTATGCTCATAGAATGTGCCTTTGATTCAATCCCACTCTGATGTAGCGACTGCACCTTCTGCACATACTAGAGAACTCCAATTACACAGTATGTTGGTGGACATTTATAGTATGAGATGAAGATACTAAATACACCTGGCATCCTGATCATCGCTCTAGCTGTAGATCAAAGGATAGTGGTATTTGAAAAGATATGCATTCTCATGAAACTTCGCAATCATGTGTTCTAACATACGAATGCAAAAGTAAAGGTATTTTTGACGTATCGAGTATAAGGGTGGGGAATATATCAAGCGCAATGCATTGTAAGCACTTACCTATCTCAAGCAAAAAGATTTTCCTTCTTCTATCGGAATTTGATCATCAAACTCCAAGCATGCCCATTGATTCTCCTCAAGCAAAATGGAAGACGCGGCGCTGTTGGCGAAAGGATGCAACTCTGGCACCTTAATATAAGAAGTAGCCAGAAGCATGATGTCCACTATGAACGTAATCATAAAATGTGTTTTGCGAGAGGAGATTAGCCGGATAGGTGCTGAACTGCTGCTATCTGATCAACAAACATACCAACCAAGGTATTGCCAGGATCAGATTCGCACACATGCAGGGCTATTAACACAAGAGCACATCCATCTATAGATCACCTTCGGCGTGTATTGGTGCGTGTGCTTTGTGTTAATACCAGGCAGAGCAAAGGATTACCAAAGCTGGACGGAGAGCACCAGGAGCTCCATGTTATATCTGGCTATTCACCTCTCACACAAACACGGTATACATAATATGCTTACCTGCTACGCAGACCAGGAGGGTGCATCTAGTTGATCCTCAGCACGATGTGAAGTTTGCTGAGTCAAAGGTTTACTATGAAGTAATTTCTGAAGAGCTGGGCATGTAGTGGAAAGAGCACTTGTGCGCAATCTGCCTCAGACACTGAGCTGAGATGTTAAGAAGAGTCATGGAAAACATTTGGCATTCAATACGAGAAGAGAAGCTTGCAGTTCAGCCTCCATCCACCCGCCCAGACGCCACCGGAGAAATGGACAGGAGGGACAACGGTGGACCTTTAATGAAGGTACAGAGACGCTCACCGTCGTTATGATCCTGATGAGTCAATCACTGGATCAGTCACAGCCTGAGACTAACACAGCTATACTCTGTTGATCAAGAAGAGCAACCTCAGAAGAATCAAGAGGACAATCGAAGAGTCAACCAGCGGATGATGGACGCTACAACAACTGAGGAAACTGTGTCCAACACTAGAAGAAGCACTAGATCCGACATACAAGAGTGTATCTGGTCAAGCTCACAAGCACGCTGGCACACATAGCGATTTGGGCACAACGCTCTCTCCGATGTTCCTTAGTAGAGTTTTTCGTCCTGTCGCATGATTTATGCTCACCATTGCCTTCAGGTGACTAGTGTGGGATCAAGAATGGCGCTAGAAAGTATGGAAGAGGCTATGAGATGGATGAGTGAGGAATTCTAGTGGAAGATGAAAATGGTGCCGCCATGATCCAAAAACGAACCTGGTTGAGTGTGAGCTTCACCCAAGTAGACAAAGAAGCCGTGACAAGCATCGCTGCTGTTCACCATCAAATACTTAGCAATGGGAAGGGGCCAGAGAGGAAGAAGACACCAGCGCTGTGGCAAGAGTGCTATACTACTAGTATATGAGAAGACTACTGGAGACATTTGCGACCAGTAGCAAACTTCATACCAGTTCAGTGATTCCTCTGTGTCCAGTTATGCTCTGAAGAACCTAAGAGAGTGGGATCATTTGCGCAATTGTGTGATGTCAATAGAGATGCGTTTCTACAAGGAAGAGCTTGAAGAATAGAAAGTGTGATTGGAGAACTCTACCACACGGGTATTGAAGGCACATTTGGTATGAACGCTGGAAATCTGTTTCTAATAGTTTCAAGATCTTGCATGTAGTTAGGGAAAGTTGTCTACGGGGGCCTGACGATGCAATCTTTAATGAGCGGGTATATATGAATAACAAGCGAGCACACCTTGAATGCGATAAGGATTTACATTCTTAACGTAGAAATAGACTGATCTATGCCCCCTTTTTCACGCCTCGACGCAGCAATACAACAGAGTATCATAGCCATACTGATGGGCTATTGGTATGAACGATCTCAGATCGATCAGCGTCCGGCCTACTAGCAATATAGAATAACTAGGATGTGATTCAACACAAATGAGGTTACATCTATTGCTCAATGTATGACATCTAAGATTTGGACTGAGCTAAGTATTGTTGGGCATTGAGAATGGTGTGGATCCATGGGAGTGGTCATGTTCATAAAGTCGGAAAGGCGCAGTATCCACATTGACGATAACTCTCAAAGCACGTAACGCTGTAGAATCCTTAGGATGGAAGAAACTGACAAAAACACATTAGTATAGATGCTACAAAGACACTCGCGCTCACGCAGGGGACCGAATGAGGAATATATAGGTAAATGACATTACACAACAGAACACTATACTGAAGAATGGTGGTGGATAGCCTAATCTATCTAACATCACAAGGCGGATGTGGTGTTTTGCTGTGAACCAGTCAGTCAGCATTGCAAGCACCTACAAATGTAAAGTCTCTATGGAAACTATTACAGTGCTGGATATCAAAAAGCGACGTCATAGAAGTAATGTATCTTTTCGCTATAGGTCTACTAGAGAACGCTAAGAGAGTTTGGCTGGCTTGCACAACAGGATTATTGCATCTGAGATCGTTTGGGTATGTGATGCAGACTGGCCATGCAGAAAGAACTTCCATACCAGTGGTGGTACATCGAGAGGTACTTAATCATATCGAATACTTCAAAAGCTCTCCATTGTAGAAAAACGAATAGCATTTGCTCTGAATCTGAACATTTGTGCCAAATAGATGTTCCTCATTCTACAGGATTTTCCACAGATCAATCTGGATGGGAGGGAATCATAGGAGATCGCAACATTCTCGATGTGCGATGAAGCAAAGATAAAGGTACGCAATGTTCCAGTTTAGGCAGGAGCTGGATATTATGTGTGACTCAAGTGTAGGCGAAGCTCACCAAAGCGAACTTGTATTTGGAGTCCTCATAGCAAAGCGTTACAGAATTCATTCTCTAATATGAAATTATGAGCAAACTGCACTGCTCCATATAACGACCCCATGCTAGTCTGAGAGAACTCTGGTCGTGGCTAGTCATCATAGTTTCCATCACATATTTGGTTGCTCCTGAATGCCACGTATCTGAGACATATTTATGATACAGCAGGTGTGTGGCTTAGGTAACAAGTTAGACAAGCCGTGAGAGCATACTTGATGAATATGGTTTGACCACTAGGATTAATAAAGCAATACGTCCACGAATGTGGAGGTAGAACACTTAGAGAGCATTCTTCATCCATGAGGCTCACAAGATAAAAGTTCCTAGTTGAGGGATTCATAGCTTAAAAGCTTCAGATCTCACACTCGGCACACTCCAATCTCATAAGCCTAGCGCCTTCATTGAAGTGTTCTTCACACTCTCTCTTGTTTCCTTGTTGGCATTATCCTATTGGGGTTTTCTACCCTGGCTATAAGTTTTTATGGGGAATATATCTTTCATGACTTCATCTTCCATTCCAAGCTAGACTTGTTCATATGGTCAGGGCTTTGTTAACGCGTCGGCTAGAGTGTCGAGTGCCTACACATCAAGCCAATGATACATCGACAGGTAAAAGTTACGATACCATGGCAGAGATACAAAATATTTATCATTATCTGGTAAGTGATAAGAAGTAATTACATGATGCGAACACAACACTAGTCATGAAGGCTTGGTGGTGGAGGAAACTCTACTAGGAACATTGGAAGTTGTGAACGATGTGCCACGGCTTGAGATTGAGTGATGCAAGTACGACTCTTGTATGAGGTCTGGTTGTGTTTTCGTGGCAACAAAATGGAATAATAGTTTTTTTCTCTTTTTTTTTTTTTTTTTTTTTTTTTTTGTTTTGTTTTGTTTTTTTATATTTTTTTCGTATTATGAGCGTAGTTTTCAAATTCCGTTTGTCTTGATTTAAAGGAGCAAGAAAGTTGGCCTGGGTGAGGATTGAGAAATTTCACAGTGCTTGGAAAGGCTGCAAAGTTTTTGAATTGGAGTAACTTAGAAAAGATAGTCTTGCTAATCTTCTTTTTGTTAATAATCCGGAGACGGATCAAGAGTTCTTTCCTTATCTTTCCAACAACAGAGTTACCGATTACAACTAAAACTTAACCCCAAGACCCAGGAAGGCAGGAAAGAGATATATTCAGGCAGGAAGGAATCCTTTTTCTTCCTTTTTGTGTCTAACCATAACGGTTCTAAACAAACTATAGGTCTATTTTTCGGTACTTTCTTCGTTTGTCACCTTTTCTATCTCCCTGCACCCCCGCGTATTCCATGTTTTTCAGAGTTACAGAACAACTTACAACCAAGAAAGCAGAAAGAGATAATCAGAGGATCTTTTTGTGTACTACTAATCTGCAATTGATTCCCGCGGGTCTTGGCAGCCCGTCAGAAAAGTTCTAGAAGAGCTCTGGAATAATTCCGTAGCCACTCATATCGCTTGTCTCGATTGTTCAGGGCTATTCCTTTAAGAATGTTTCCTCCCCAAGCAATGGACTCATCATAACGCACCACTCTTCTTCCTTTTCTCAATGCTTGAGGTAAAAACAATTTGATTTAATAGGATTTTTGTTTTATCAATAGTATATAATGCATTTTTTTTGTTTAGCAGCAAGCTGATAATTGATGGCTGATGGTTTGGCATTTGTTTCTCAAAAATTGTTTACCCAAACACAAATCAGTTTGTACTGAAGAAATGTATCAAGTGCATCTTCAGGAGTATTTCGTCAGATTGCGGATCAAGAATCACTTCGGTGAAGATCGAGAATCAAAGTAGCCCGTGAAAGGGAAGATGAAGTTCCACCTAGCAGACCTTAACGATAAAAGTTTACTAAATGGTGAAAACTATATGTAGAGACTGCTGAATGAAGTTAAATAAAGTTGATGCCTTCCTTTACAGGAAATTTCAGGTTCTTTTTTAACATTATGGATTCTTTCAGAAGCAACTTCCTTCGCTTGGGTTATATTAGTGAGACTGTTATTTACTTTAACTGTAATGCTTTGTTCTTTACAATGTAAAATGTTTAGGTCGCTTGTTAATCAAGTTAGAAGGAGTCGAATCCAAGCGAGAGTTGAATCATGAAGAGAAGCTAGCTTTCTGGATTCAACATACATCAACTCTTTGGTTTATTGCCATGTAATGCTTTTCTGAACTAATTAATCATTTAACTTGATAAGATCTTCTGTAAGACATTAACTGTTGTTTTCTTGGGTTTATATGTTTGTGTCTTTTTTTGCAGTCGAATTCTTGTCTATTGGGAACGGTCCTAGAAAACAGTATGAAAAAGAGTATCTGGGTTGCTGAAGTAGTAGGATTATCTTACTTGAGTCTCAAGTCAACGGTGAACTAAAAATATCAACGGTTTATTCTTCTTGTGAAATAATTAGGCAGCGTATATACGTTGGAGGGACGAAGCTTGAATCCATAGACACATACGACTTCGATTCTTCGTTGCCGAGTCTGCTTCGTCCAGGACAAGTATAGTTTTGGTTTATAGTTGGCTCAGAGTTTCCAACGTTGACAAGTTCTATGCCAGAGCTTAAAGGATTTGCTTTATTAGGCAGGTATTGCTACGTTGCTTGTTTGCTCCAAAACGGGCAAAGTAAAGCTGGAGACTTGGGTAAAGAATTATGCTAATAACTACCCTGAGCCTCTCTTCATTTTCGCGCTTTTGCTCTGGAAACTTTTCTCAGATCCCATTCAGTAAGCAACTCAATACAATGTTCCTCCTTGTGTTACACGCTTTCAACGTGAAAGGATTAATAGTAATGTTTTACAGCATAACTAACAATGTTTCTTATAGGTTTGCGTAAACATAATACGCCAAAAGAAACGTGAATGATGGAGCTAGAATGTGGTAAAGTAAAGAAGTATGTAAGAAATCAAACCGTGGAATCTCCAAAGACAACCAGATTCTTTGACCGAAGCTGGTTGCAGTTTATATGCCCCATAGGACACTGAACTTTGGCCACGTCGGCATCCACGACATTGAATCATGAACGCATCTGCCTGTGATGCAAGAAATAAAATTCAGCAGTGGTGTGAACAAGAAGCATGGAAGATTCATCCATCGATTTGTTGGTCGCACATGATTTTAGATTCAGGTTGCTTCTCTGAGTGGAAAAGATTCAATTGTGAACGGAGTAGTTTTTGTGTTAATTTGGAGAAAGTTGAATCAAAAACCTCTGTATTGTGCCAATTTTTTCATAATCGGTTTCCCATGAAAGATTGTGTTATGGTGTACAAGTAAAAATAGTGCATTTATTTTTAATCATTGGACCTCTCCAATAACCTAGTTTTTTTGCATGAACCATTTCGCAGTAAAACGTATCTGTCTACTCGGTTCTTCTTCTTCATATGATTAATAACTTTGTACAGTAGTGTTACTAAATACCTGTTTTGTTAGCAATTATTTAAACCAAGATAAGTGTTCTTTTCTTACTGCTCTGTTTTACTGTGGCTTCCTTTCTCCATTTGTTCATACTGCCTGACAAAGAAACAACGCAAGTCGAAACTTGTCCTTTTAAAGTAATGTTTCTTTCTCGTCTAGACAGTTTTAGACTTAATTAGGATATTGTTTTGTATTTATGCTCATGATTAATTTTCCTGTGGTTTGAGTTGAGGAGAATATAGGCTTATCTGATGGACAACACACTCCACGAATGTTATTTTTCTTAATCTGATTTTCCAGTTGACTTAATATGAATACGAATGATAAGAATATTTTCTTTCTAAAAAACAACACAGAGCCGCAATAAAATAAAATGAGCAGAAAACTAAAAGAGAGCAAACTAGTTGGAAAAAGAAGGATCATCTCGGCATTGGACAGCATAGATGCCCTCCTCTATCGTGAATTAGGGAAACCTGAAACATCTTCAAAAAAACGAGAATCACAAAAGAAAGCAGACACTGGGGCTTGTGCTTGCAAATATACTACTTGATCCTGGCACAGTCTTTCCAGGCTCGCGCTAGCCACTTTCATTTAAGACCTGACGGTGTCTTCAAATCGCTATAACCTTCTGCTTCTTCATTTTTACGCAAACACCTTCAGCTAACGATGTGGGGAGCTCCTCTTGCCAACCTCTTTGAAAGAAACCTCTTACCGAACCTTGGCCTCAAAAGCTGGAATTACCATTCGAGCACCTGACCAGCGTTTTTCACTGGCTTGGCCTTACTCTTCTTCAAGCTTTAGCAAGACACGCTGCAGCTAGTCGATGTGGGGGATTCTTTTCTGCCTAACCTCGTCTGGAAAGAACCTCTTTGCACTTTGCCTCAAATCTGGATTGGCCATCAGGCATGTTCTTTCTCAAAAGACCTTCTGGCTTCCAAGTGGAGCATTGTGTCACAGAATTGCTTGTAGCAAGAGGTGCGGCTAGCCTTTTAGCCTCTTCCTTGGCATCTTCAAATTTCCCTTCTTAGGACCGAAGAAGCCAAGAATGCCCTCACCCTAGGACAGTAGGGTTTATAGGTTTAAAGGGTGGAATACTCCTAATCTTTGCCATAAGCTTCGAAGATCTTGTCGATATTGGGCAATATTTAGAGCTATTGAAGGTCATCGCCAGGAAACCCACGCAAGGCAGTCCGCAACAGGTGCACAAGTCTGCCTCAATTTGTTTCTGGCTCTGGTATGCGTGCCACTGTTCCTCATGTGCCTTCATTATCTTCCAAATCCTTGCAGAGGGGTTAATCCAAAGAAGAAGAATAATGGATAGAGCAATGCACTTGGTTAGGAGACAGTTTCCCAACAATCTGGCCTTCATGGAAGTTTTAAAGATACTAATTGCAACACCTCTTAATGGTATGAAAGATTTTCAAGGCAAGTATGTTAGTGATGTCCCTTCAGACAGAAGGCTGTGATTCAACTGGCCAGTGTTCACTAGCCGCAAGTGTCATCCCTTGCTGGTGCTAAGAAGCTTCGATTATCAGGTCCTTTATGCACCACTAATAGATTTATTTATATTACGATGGGCAATGAATGTGCATTTTTTGAAATGCGTCAAACTACCTTGGCTTGGCGTTATGCGATCGAATAAAAAACACTATCTAACTCGCAGAATTAAATTAGCCAACCTAACTTTAGTTTGTAGTCCCGCGAGTTGTTTTTATGCCTTTGTAGCTTTAGAGGCAAGGGTTTATTGGGGGGTCCGTGCTTAGAAAGAGGGTTCTTAACTTTTCTAAATACGCTTCTTAACTTTTACTAAGAAAACCTAAAGAAATACTGTCTTCTTAAATAAGAGTCTTAAGAGCTTGGTCTGCTTAACAAAAATTTAAATAAAAACAAAAAAAGAGTCAAATTTGTTAAGGACGCTGCATTCTAAGAGAACGCTGATAACAATGGTGAAGGCTGATGGCTACTTGGGCTGAGGGACTACCAACTTTTTAACATCAAATACTTTTATGTAACCGAAATTGCAAATTTCTATATATTGATTAGTACTTTGCTTATTCTCTATAGTCAGTCCTCATAACTGAGTTTACTATTCCAGAATATGATTAGATCCTTCTTATTTCATTGATTCTCGATCTGTACACTTCCAAGGGATCATGGCATTTAATAATGAAATTTTTACTTCCCTTACGTTTTGCTATAATTAAGGAGATTTAATAATGAAAAGAAAAAAAAAACAGGAAAAGAGGTCTTTATCACTTTAAAAACATCTCCAAAAAAGACAATTTTATAATTTTTAATTATGAAGTGTTTTTGCTCTAAAAAAAACTTAAATTTGAAGTTTCACCACTCGTTAAACTTCTTTATGTTTGAAGTTTTGAAGGAGTCGGAACTTTAACCTTTATAACTTCTTTAAATTTGAAGTTTTTAAAGATTGAAACTCCGCATATTTAAAGTTTCAATACTAAACTGTCAAAACTTTAAAATTTTAAAAATTTCTTAATTTTTGTTTTGCATTTAAATTTTGGTTTATAAAACAATTAACCACATCACAATCTGTGTTTTTATAAATATTTTCTCGTTTCTTTGTTTTTAATCCTCCAACTTTTTTTATATCTGCACAAAATATTTATCAATTTTTTTTTTATATAATTTAAGTTTTTAACGGCGATAAAATTAAATAAAAACTTCTAAACAATAAGATTTTAAATAATTTAAAAACTAGATTTAGACAACAACAATATTAAAAAGAAAATTAAACAAAAAAGGCTCTCAAAAATGAATTGAAGCATATACTATTACACAAAATTTTCAAATATTACAACAACAACTAAATGTCAAGTAATATTTGATCTAGAACTTCTAAAAATTTTCAAATATTGTCGCAAACAAATTCTTCTTTGGCCGTCTTTTCGAGTAAAAAAAATTTTTCTTGTTCATAATTTTGAATGTATTTACGAGTATTAATATATAATTCATTGTAGAGGTTAAGGTCTTTTTAGGCAAAATTCTATTTTCCTCAATTTACTTTC
>CAJHQP010003568.1:0-65717 GCA_905132765.1 Moricandia arvensis
GGAAACTTTTGTTGAGACTGTGTCGAGGGTGCATTCGTGTGGAAACACAATTTTTAGAAGTTGATTTCGAGAGTACCGTTTTTGACCCCAACAGTTAGTCCCCCAGCTCACAAGTTTCGAGCACGATTCTTGCGGGGGGAGTGAGGGTGTTAATTAGAATCTGCAGTAAAAATTGATTTTTTCTCGAAAACATTTTCGTAATTATTTTAATGCGAAACATCCTTCAACTTTCGTTTCTTTTATAAATTTAGCTTCTTATTTCTCATTCTCGGTACACTTTCATTTTCTCAAGTTCTCTTTGCATTTTCTCTTAGAAATTTTCCTTCTGCCGAGATGTCTTCTTCCAGAAACTTTCAGAGGAGTGGTGATGTTGAGATGAGCAACGTTGCTGGTGCGAATTTGCCAGATCTTTCTGTCGCCGGAGCCATCCCAGCCCATATTGAGAAATTTTGTGGGAACTGAAATTCACACTGTCGGTTTCCGTTGATTTAGGAAGGCAAGGTGAACCTAGCTTTCGCAGAGGTCTCGGATTTCTGCTAAGCCAAAAACGTCGAGCAACAATATAACGATGCATTAGTAAAGAGAGAAAGAGAATAAAGAGGATCTTATTCTGAATCTGTGGTTTGAGCGTTACAACAGGTAAAGCCTTAGCGGAAAGATCCGTCAGCGAGTTCCTAGTTCTAACCTCGTAAGACCTGAATAACCTAGTTGAGTCGTAGCTCGATAAAAATAAAACGGAAATATGCCTAATTGCCGTAAGTGCTATGCTTGCTCTGAGTAGGAATTTTCGTGTATGCTTTGCATCCTCAACCTCAAAGTCCTTATATACTCCTCTAGAGGCGGTTTTCTCTTTCCCCTTCTGCCCTCGGTAGAATTTATCGCTTCGCGGAAATATTTTTTTCCCTCGATCTTCATTATTATCTTTGGAAACTTAACATTTATCTTCCGATCCTAACATTTATCTTCCGAACTTAACATTTATCACTTACTGCAAAATAAAATAAATTGTCATAAAGATTGGGCTCAATTTTGGATAAAATCCGAGTGGGCTTTTAGCCGAGTTTTAGACCTTCTCGAGCCGTTCTTTGACTTAAGCGTTTTTGCGATTTAATCGAACGAGCATTCCTGAGACGATGTCGTCTGAGAGTTAGGATCTTTCGTATAGGGCATGCGACTCCAGGTGTTTAGTTAACCATTATCGTCTTACAGGATCGATCCTATCTTTACACGAGGGAACGAGTTCTTTCGGTAAAATTCCAACGAACCTTGATCAGACGAAACAAAGATAAGTTCGATCAAGTTTCGAAGGAGGGAGTTAAGAGGATGAGATGAAAATGGATTGATTGATCTAACTCACCGAACATGCGAGTTGGTTTTCTAGTTCGATCCAACTCGCCGAACGGGCGAGTTGGTTGTCTTGTTCGATCCAACTCGCCCGTTCGGCGAGTTGGTCGGCCCATGCTGCCCAACTAGCCCGTTCGGCGAGTTGGTCAGCCCACGCTGCCCAACTCGTCCGTTCGGCGAGTTGGTTTGCTTCGGTCGACCCGACTCGCTTGTTCAGCGAATTGGACTGCTTAGTTGGTTTAGTGCTCCTTTCTCTCGAGTTTTTGGCTTGGAAACTTTTGTCAAGACGGTGTCGAGACTGCATTCGTGTGGAAACACAATTTTTAGATGTTGATTTTGATAGTACCATTTTTGACCCCAACAAATGTGCAGTTGAAATCTGGTACGTATAAAACATCAAGTAAGGAATGATGTGGAGTAAGATATAAGGTTCCGGTTTTGATGGAACGAGAATCTCTCCCATCCGGAAACGTAGCCGAAGAAGAAAAATGTCTTTGACATCTCGTAACAGGGTCAAATCACCCATCTTATGATGAGACGCTCATGTATCTTTAATAACATCTGTGAGTTTAGTTTTACCAGAAAGACGATCCGTAGAGAGTTTTGATGTTGGTTTTGTAGGAGAGTCATAAGGACGCAATATGATCGGAGGAGGGCATGGTATTGTCACTAAAGGTGAGAAGAGCTGCTCGAGATGAGTTCGCTCTCCCACGCCCACAACCACCAGAGTTGGAAAGATGACCACCACGACCACGCTGATTAGAAGTCGTGTTGGATCGTTCTTGTTGTTCCAAAAACCAGTCCGGATACTGTGTAGAAGGAAACACTCAATTGCTTTATGTCCTTTGCGATTGCAATCTGTACAAAAGCGATTTGGATCACGACTACGTTGAGCGGCAGCAACTAATGGTAGAGAAGGCGTCGAAGAATCAGATAGCCGAGAAACCTATAGCTTCAGTTTTGGCTTCTTTCACACGCAAATAGAGATTGTTTGTTCTGCTTGTATAACCCGAGAGTAAACAAAATTAAGATCAGGAAGGGGCTCCTCATCAATGATTTGAGAACGAATTGTAGCAAACCGAGCTTCATCAAGTCCAAAAAGAAACTTGTGAATTTTAGCATCTTCTCGTTCTTTTTCTATTGAGGCTGAAGCAAAACAGGTGCAAGTATTAGCAGGCGTAATATTCTGAAGCTCCTCCCAAAGTTTGGAAAGCCGACCGTAATATTCAAGGACTGACTGTCCGTTTTGTTTGCAGTTAGTGATATCATCTTCAAGCATGTGTTTGCGAACTCCGTTATTTGACAGATAATCGTCGTTGGAGTGATTCCCAAAGCATAATGGCATCAGGAACGTGAGTAACAGTAGATCGAACAGTAGGGTCAATAGAGGTACATATCCAGCCAATGATCATCGAGTCTGTAGCCGTCCAACGAGCGAGTTCAGGATTCGTTGTCGGTTTTTCAATCGAACCATCGATGAAACCAATTCGTTGTTTGGCTTGTAGTGAGTTCCAAAACTCAGTTGACCATTCTGAGTAATTTTCACCCTGAAGCAAAACCGTTGTAGTAAGAGCACCGAGATTTTCCGAAGGATGGAGAATGTATGGAGAATCTGACGAAGTAGCAGAAGACGTCATCGTAAAAGAAGTAATCGCAGAGGATGAGTTATCTTCCATGTCGTAGAAGTAAATGTAGAAGTTGAAGTTGTAGTATAAGTATTTGCAAAGTAGTTTTTAGGGTTTATGCGGAAGCGAAAAATATCAAAGCTTTAAATCAATTCTGCTCTGATACCATGTTATGAAAGTAAAAGTGTTAATCTTATTGATGTACAAAGATGAATATATATATATATATATAATGAGATAACTACAACTAATATATGTACTTATCCTAGTAGTCATTATCTATAGTCATTATCCCAATAAGAAGTCAAAATTGAGCCCATAGCATTGGACAAATAGCCAAAACATGCAAAAAGTCGATGCTGGAAGCAGCCATTACTCAATTATCGGATGCTGTAACATCAAAACATTTAGGAATGCATAATTAGAAGCGACAAATGGAAATTTTGGTTAAAAAATAAATAGCCATGTTAGTCTGGGAACATATCTTGTTCAACTTAAGAACTTCTGTCCGAATAATTAAACTATTTTGATATAGTTAATGCATCTTGGAAATCTGCAGCTAAAGTAGTTGGTATTGGGTTGTCCTTGTTTACCAAAGAAGACACTTTGCATTTTCTCTTAGAAATTTTCCTTCCGCCGAGATGTCTTCTTCAAACAACTTTCAGAGGAGTGGTGATGTCGAGATGAGCAACGTTGCTGGTGCGAATTTTCCGGATCTTTCTGCCGTCAGAGCCGTCCCAGCCCATATTGAGAATTGTGGGAACTGAAATTTGCATTGTCGGTTTCCGTTGATTTAGGAAGGCAAGGTGAACCTAGCTTTCCCAGAGGTCCCGGATTTCTGCTAAGCCAAAAACGTCGAGCAACAATATAACGATGCATTAGTTTAGAGAGAAAGAAAACAAAGAGGATCTTATTCCGAATCTGTGGTTTGAGCGTTACAGCAGGTAAAGCCTTAGCAGAAAGAGCTGTCAGCGAGTTCTTGGTTCTAACCTCGTAAGACCTAAATAACCTAGTTGAGTCGTAGCTCGATAACAGTAAAACGGAAATATGCCTAATTGCCGTAGTGCTATACTTGCTCTGAGTAAGAATTTTCGTGTATGCTTTGCATCCTCAACCTCAAACTCTTTATATACTCCTCTAGAGGCGGTTTTCTCTTTCCCCTTCTTCCCTCGGTCGAATTTATCGCTTCGTGAAAATATTCTTTTTTCCCTCAATCTTCATGATTATCTTTGGAAACTTAACATTTATCTTTCGATCTTAACATTTATCTTCCGAACTTAACATTTATCACTTCCTGCAAAATAAAAGATAAACTGTCATAAAGATTGGGCTCGATTTCGGATAAAATCCGAGTGGGCTTTTAGCCGAGTTTTAGACCTTCTTGAGCAGTTCTTTGACTTAAGCATTTTTGCGATTTAATCGAAAGAGCATTCCTGAGACGATGTCGTCCGAGAGTTAGGATCTTTCGTACAGGGCATGCGACTCCAGGTGTTTAGTTAACCATTATCGTTTTACAGGATCGATCCGATCTTTACACGAGGGAACGAGTTCTTTCGGTGAAATTCCAACAAACCTTGATCAAACAAAACAAAGATAAGTTCGATCAAGTTTCGAAGGAGGGAGTTACGAGGATGAGATGAAAATAGATTGATTGATCTAATTCGCCGAACAGGCGAGTTGGTTTTCTAGTTCGATCCAACTCGCCAAACGGGCGAGTTGGTTGTCTTGTTCTATCCAACTCGCCCGTTCGGCGAGTTGGTCGGCCCATGCTGCCCAACTAGCCCGTTCGGCGAGTTGGTCAGCCCATGCTGCCCAACTAGCCCGTTCGGCGAGTTGGTCAGCCCACGCTGCCCAACTCGTCCGTTCGGCGAGTTGGTTGGCTTCGGTCGACCCGACTCGCTTATTCAGCGAATTGGACTGCTTGGTTGGTTTAGTGCTCCTTTCTCTCAAGTTTTTGGCTCGGAAGCTTTTGTCAAGACGGTGTCGAGACAGAATTCGTGTGGAAACACAATTTTTAGACGTTGATTTTAATATACCGTTTTTTAGCCCAACAAATGTGTAGTTGAAATCTGACACGTATAAAACATCAAGTAAGGAATGATGTGGAGTAAGATGTAAGGTTCCAGTTTTGATGGAACGAGAATCTCTCCCATCCGGAAACGTAACTGAAAAAGAAATATGTCTTTGACATCTCGTAACAGCATCAAATCACCCGTCTTATGATGAGACGCTCCTGTATCTTTAATAACATCTGTGAGTTTATTTTTACCAGAAAGAAGATCCGTAGAGAGTTTTGATGTTGGTTTTGTAGGAGAGTAATAAGGACGCAATCTGATCGGAGGAGGGCATGGTATTGTCACTAAAGGTGAGAGGAGCTGCTCGAGATGAGTTCGCTCTCCCACACCCATGACCACCAGAGTTGGAAAGACGGCCACCACAACCACGCTGATTAGAAGTCGTGCTGGATCGTTGTTGTTGTTCCAAAAACCAGTCCGGATACTGTGTAGAAGGAAACACTCAATTGCTTCATGTCCTTTGCGATTGCAATGTGTACAAAAGCGATTTGGATCACGACTACGTTGAGCGGCAGCAACTAATGGTAGAGAAGGCGTCGAAGAATCAGACTAAGCCGAGAAACCTATAGCTTCAGTTTTGGCTTCTTTCACACACAAAGTAGAGATTGTTTGTTCTGCTCGTATAACCCGAGAGTAAACAAAATTAAGATCAGGAAGGGACTCCTCATCAATGATTTGAGAACGAATTGTAGCAAACTGAGCTTCATCAAGTCCAAAAAGAAACTTGTGAATTTTAGCATCTTCTCGTTCTTTTTCTATTGAGGCTGAAGCAAAACAGGTGCAAGTAGTAGCAGGCGTAACATTCTGAAGCTCCTCCCAAAGTTTGGAAAGCCGGCCGTAATATTCAAGGACTGTCTGTCCGTTTTGTTGCAGTTAGTGATATCATCTTCAAGCATGTGTTTGTGAACTCCGTTTTTGACAGAGAATCGTCGTTTTAGTGATTCCCAAAGCTTAATGGCATCAGGAACGTGAGTAACAGTAGATCGAACAGTAGGGTCAATAGAGGTACATATCCAACCAATGATCATCGAGTTTGTATCCGTCCAACGAGCGAGTTCAGTATTCGTTGTCGGTTTTTCAATCGAACCATCGATGAAACCAATTCGTTGTTTTGCTTGTAGTGAGTTCCAAAACTCAGTTGACCATTCTGAGTAATTGTCAACCTGAAGCAAAACCGATGTAATAAGAGCACCGAGATTTTCCGAAGGATGCAGAGTGTATGGAGAATCTGACGAGGTAGCAGTAGACGTCATCGTAGAAGAAGTAATCGCAGAGGATGAGTTATCTTCCATGTCGTAGAAGTAAATGTAGAAGTTGAAGTTGTAGTATAAGTATTTGCAAAGTAGTTTTTAGGGTTTATGCGGAAGCGAAAAATATCAAAGCTTTAAATCAATTCTGCTCTGATACCATGTTATGAAGGTAAAAATGTTGATCTTATTGATGTACAAAGATGAATATATACAAACGACCTTTACTTAACAATATAGGATACGGTTAATGAGATAACTACAACTAATATATGTACTTATCCTAGTAGTCATTATCTATAGTCATTATCCCAATAAGAAGTCAAAATGGAACCCATAGCATTGGACACATAGCCAAAACATGCAAAAAGTCGATGCTGGAAGCAGCCATTACACAATTATCTGATGCTGTAACATCAAAACATTTAAGAATGCATAATTAGAAGCGACAAATGGTAATTTTGGTAAAATAAATAAATAGCCATGTTAGTCTGGGAACATATCTTGTTCAACTTAAGAACTTCTGCCCGTATAATTAAACTATTTTGATATGGTTAATGCATCTTGGAAATCTGCAGCTAAAGTAGTTGGTATTGGGGTGTCCTTGTTTAGCAAAGAAGACACTTGCAGAAATTGTTTGATTGCTACTAACGTTAAATTCTGAAATTGAAAACGATCTAATATGAAGTTCTTGTTACTTCGAATCATCGAATGTATAATTTCAAATTCAGACTTCAGATATATATGGAAAAAGGTGAAAAATGTTCCATTTACTTCAAATACTCAAAAAATGTTTAAAAACAATCTACTGTTTGACCGAAAGACAAACTTTTTATTCTAAAATAAATACAAGAAAATAGTGACATATACAAAACTTTTGTTGAAGATAGCTAAGATTTTCTCAGTATAGAATAGATTTTGTCAAAGTATTAGATATCATAATATATCTTCTTTATCTACGTTGTCTTCCTCATTTTCCCATTCCTCCATTTTCTTCCGAAAAAAATAGAGGTTTGAAATTTTACCCTCTCAACCTCTCTCTTTTCGTGTAAAATGCTTGCTTTGTTTGGAACCAACTTTGTTCTTTTTGTAAACAAGCTGCTTGTTGCTCGTCTTCCTCCTCTGGCTTTAATTTCATTTCGTCGCTCAACCCTTCCTTGGACTTCTTTGGTAGCTCGTCGACCTAGGACTCCACCACATTCAAAACTTTTAGACGTCCCACCTTCGACTCCACTGTTTCCTCCACGCTGAACCCAAAAAAAGAAGAAGAGCTAATTTCAATCAGAAATAGAAGGTTGTCATACAAAGATGGCCCTTCTTCTATCTGAAGCGGCTGAAACCGCTATCAATGAAGCATTTAAAGCATAAGCAGAAATAATCAGGTTAGACGAAAGTACAAACGTCACTAAACATTAAGGACAAAAAGAAACAATATTTTTAGTTGTTAAGGAATGTATCGATTAACGCCAACCCTCTAGAAAAGAAGCAGATAAACCGTTACTGGAGATGTAGAAGAAAACATTCTTGTCATACTAGTTCATATTTTGCCGTAGTTCTCGTAGTAGTAGTTCATATGTCGTTGTAGTTCTCATCGTAATAATTCATGTGTTGTTCTTGATTAGAGTTCCTTGATTTTTGATTGTTATGGTCATAGTAGAGAGAGAGAGAGAGAGAGATTTTTCCAATTCTATATTCATCAAATTGAATAAAACAAAACAAAATATTACATTTCAATTGGAACTTCTCATTTTCACAAAACCATATTAAAATCACAACGATCCCAAGACACCAAACCATCCTGATATCCAACTACTCGTCATGCTTACCTGAAAGGGGAAAAAGTGGAGTGAGTAACAAATGAGTCACTCAGTGAGGTATGAGATGCTAAACCGCAAACTAGTGAGTCAATACATAGCACTACGACTATGTAGACCTAGCTCTAGCATGAGACAAACACGGTGCCTATTACACCTCACAGAACAATCATATGCCTAGAGCACCATACAACAACAAATAATGTGATGATAGTACATAGCCACTCTCTACATCTCGCCTTCTCCTCATACGAATATACGTATTTAACCCTACATGCGTTGCTAGTATGATAGTCCACTCCGTACCCCCGCAATCACTAAGGCGTCGCTAGTACAAACATCTCTGTACCCCCGCAATCTCCACAACAAGGCGGCACTAGCACATACGTCTATGTGTCCCTGCAATCTCCACAATCAAGGCATCGTTAGTACAAACGTCTTTGTACCCCCGGAATCTCCACAAATAGACTTGTATATATACATATTTATAAACAATTCTTAACATCAATCATGTCACACAACCGTTAAATCCTCTATTATCATATTTCCATTTTATCAATCAATAATAATAAACAAACAAAACTCTCAACCAGGCTCGGTTCACGGAGACGGAACATGTTTTGAAACTAGACTTTCCATAATCCTAGTACTAAACTAGTTCGAGATTTAAACGGAGTACCCCTCACCTGTAGCCATATCGGAGAACCAGAATCAGATCGGAAATATACGAGTTTACTTGATCAGCAAGAAAGCTAGGGTTTTGCCTTGGATTCCAAGTTTTCATCAACGACATCTCCGATAGAATAGGAATAAAAGAAACAGTGTGACATGATAAGATTAAGGTTTATGATAAAGATAACTTGCAACAAGAAACAAGAAACAAGAAGGATGAAAACTTAAACCATACGACATGGATTACGGGAATGACGGTGGCTCCAAACTCTCTTATCTTCTTGCCTCTATCACGTGTTCCATCTCACAGATCCAATACATAACGTCAACACCAAGGATGAAACACCACACCAGGCCGCTTCCAATGACACATGCTCCTCCGGTGACATGACTGGCTCACCAGTGGCTCACAGTTGTGGTGGGGACGGTGCTGCAATAAGACAGCTCCGGTTATGTTTATCTCTTCTCCACGGCTAAGGGCTATACACTATCACCGGCAACACGGCTGCTTCACGTCTTCTCCGATGGCGAAGCACACCAGATCATGAACAAGTATTAAGGAGAAAGAGAGAGAGAGAACATGGGAGATCCAAGAAGCTTGGATGGAGGAGGAGGCTGCCTTGAGAGGAAGAAGATGATGCATATATATTATTAGGTATATAATGTATAACACGATTAATTAGAAATATGAATGGTTTAGTTAGAAGAATGATTTGGTTAAATCCAAATTAACTAAAGAGAAAACAAAACCATCCTGTTAAAAATCGAGAGCGAGAGAGAGAGAGAGAGAGAGAGAGAGAGAGAGCGAGAGAGAGAGCGAGAGCGAGAGAGAAAGAGCGAGAGCGAGAGAGAGAGAGAGAGCGAGAGAGAGAGAGCGAGAGCGAGAGAGAGAGCGAGAGCGAGAGAGAGAGCGAGAGCGAGAGAGGGAGCGAGAGTGAGAGAGAGAGAGAGAGAGAGAGAGCGATAGAGAGAGAGAGAGAGAGAGAGAGAGAGAGAGAGAGAGAGAGAGAGAGCGAGAGAGAGAGAGCGAGAGCGAGAGCGAGAGAGAGAACGAGAGAGAGAGCGAGAGCGAGAGAGAGAGCGAGAGAGAGAGCGAGAGCGAGAGCGAGAGAGAGAGCGAGCGAGAGAGAGAGAGAGAGAGAGAGAGAGAGAGAGAGAGAGAGAGAGAGAGAGAGAGAGAGAGAGAGGTATAATTTTGAATCTTCTCTTGGATAAAATGGAGGAATAAAGCAACAATCAAGGCCACATGTATAAACATTCACAATCCAAAAAAAGAAACTAACTTCATAATAGTGTGATTTCGAATTAACATTATTTGATATGAGACGCAACACGAAAATAAAAGTGACATTAAAGACACAAAATAAGAACTGACAATAAAGTAACACTATGGAAATTATAAAAAAAAATATACGACAACATGATTTGGTAAGAGATACAACTAAATAATATGAAATACAACGAGATACCATTCGATAATGGAAATACGAAATAAGACAATGAGCTAATCCCAAAGCGAACAACATTTTTTCACAACATCCTAACACCATGAAATCATCTAGAATGGAGGGGTAAATTTTGAATTTTTTTCTCTGGGAGAAAATGGAGGAATGGTAAAACAGGAATGCAACATGGGAAAACATGATTTGATAAGGACACAACATGAAATTGAAAGTGATATCAAAGACACAAGCATATAAACTATTAATGAAGTGACATCATAGAAACTATGAAAAATATACGATAAAATGATTTGGTAAGAGATATAACTAAATAATATTTGATTTGAGACACAATGGAAAAGATTTAAGAATTCACTGGTGAACCACAATCGAGCCTCTATCTCACTGAAAACTAAAACACAAACATATGATTTAATATGAAACAAACGAGATATCATTTGATATATGACACAATGGAAACATGAAATAAGAGAATGAACTAATCCCATAAAGAACAACATTTTTTCTAAAACATCCTAATACCATGAAATCGTCTAGAATGGAGAGGTAAAAATTTGTATCTTTGTTTCTCTGAGAGTAAATGGAGGAATGGAAAGACGAGAAATGTGAGGTGGATAAACATTCACAATCCAAAAAAGAAACCAACTTCATAGTAGTGTGATTTCAAATAGAACATGATTTGATAAAGACACAACACGAAAATAAAAGTGATATCAAAGACACAAAAATATGAATTGATAATGAAATGACACATGGAAACTATGAAAAATATACAACAACATGATTTGGTAAGAGATACAGCTAAATAATATTTGATATTAGACACAACGAAAAATCCTTAAGAAAACAAAACAAAAACACATGATTAAATAGGAACACACAACGAGATACCATTTGATATATGACACAATAGAAATAAGAAATAAGACAATTAGCTAAATCTAAAAGCGAATAACATTTTTCTGCAACATCCTAACATCATGAAATCATCTAGATAATTACACAAAATGTACACATTTTCAAATCATTTTCTTCATTAAAATGATTAGCTTATCTAAGGCGTTTATTAGTTATTTTGTCAAAATTGATAATTCTTATAAATACTTGCTCAAAATATAATAAAAAAGTAACTGATGTCAATGCATCATCATTTAATACAAAAGAGAAATTATATTAAATAACTAAATTTGATTTATTTTTAGTTATGTATAATGATTTTCCATAGGTAAATGACACAGGACCTCAATGTTTTTGTTTCCTACTTACACATAAAAGAAAAAGAAGCAATTGATAACTTGAAGAATATATCATTAAAGGCAAATATATAGCTCACATATTCTCCATCACTTGATTTACATTTGATTGCCATTTTCCCTTTATATATTTCACTCTTTATATATTTCACAAGTCAACAACAAAATATCATGTAGTACTTCATGCAATGCTATTTCTATAGGTCCATTGTACAATTCTTCGTCTCGCCAACCCTTATAACATATCAAAGTCGATGCAATAGTATGAGTTCTTAGACAGTTTTATCTAGAGTAACATAACTATATATCTCTTTGATGTAGAATGTCTTTTCTTTGAGATCAAATAAGAGAAATTCAACCACAATACTATGAAATAACACTAAATATTATTTCAATAACATCAACATGTGTTTACTTTTGTTAAATTTTCAATATGAAATCTAGATCATTTCCATATTCTTAATTCAGGTAAATTTCATAAAACCAAATGAGGATCATTAATCCAAATTCATCAGTTTGGCTAATACAACTTAATTATAGACTTTTATCAAAGTGAAAATATATAGCTTTTAAGCTTGGATTGAAGAAAGAAATATAGAAAGTCGTGTCAATGTTGTGCATTATTGATATATTCTTGTATAAAAGTATACTTAACTACCATATTCTTTCCCTTTTATACACGACTTATAATGTTTAGAATGATGAACAATATCATGCTATTTTTGATGTGTCATTGTTCTTTTATTTGAAACACTGATGTGGCATTTCTCATAAAAGACGAAATTAAGAAAAATATATATTTTTGGTTTAGTTGAGATCAAATTTGGTGTTTGATTGCATTAAGGGAAAGTATAAGTATCACCAAGTTAAGTGATTTGTTGCTTACTTTTCTTTGTGTGTGGATGCAATTATTGATTTATCTAAAAAAATATTGTCATTAACCTTTAAGATATCATGGTTTCCTTATTTTAAGCTATAAATTTTATTTTTCCCACTTTGATTTTAATTCATTCTTTGACTTGTGTAAGGTTCTAACCTTACATTCAAGCTAGTGATTTTCATATCCTTTTTGTTCTGTAGTGAAAGATTACTAAGATGATGAGTTTATGAGACCACTATGGAAAAGATCCAGTCATATAATATATTAGGTGATTAACATCTTACGAAAATATAAAGATATATTTTGAAAAAAATACTTTTTGAGAATTAAAACCAAAATTTCTTGAAATATCTATGCATTTTTCTTATATTTTGTGATTAAAATTAAACTGTTTTAAAACATTCTTGCAACTCCTTTAAGCTCTTAATTCTTTTATATTTTATTTAAAGCAACTGCTAAGTCAAATATAGAAATATACAAAGAAATGGATAAGGATTAGACCAACACCATCAAAGAACTAAAAACAATAGTATCCTTATACAATAAGAGATGAGAATGACATTGATTATTCAATATAAGGAAATTCAGATTCAGTTCCTCAGCAAAAAAAAAAAATAGATAGTGTTAAAAATGTATGTCTTGTTAATGCATGCATATCATAAATCAAAATACTTTCTTCTGAAAATGATTGATCTTCTTAGCAAATTCATCAATGTATTACATAAAATACTATAAAAATAAATTTGTATTATATGAAATTCAAAACCTTTAAGAAAATACTAGATTTTGATCCGCACATCAATGTGTGTATTTGTTTAAACTTATTAAAACATATGTTTATTGTATCTAAATATTATGATATTAGCATTGAATTATTTTTTGTATTGGATGTTATTTTGTTTTTCTTATTATATAATAATTATATGACATATTGAATGTTATTTTGTATTTTTGGACTTTAGTGGATGTAAAATTATTAATCATACAATAAGTAAGTAATTATTTAAATTATTATTTATTTATGTCAATTTTATATTATTCATGCAGGTTAATATATAAGTTTTTGAAAATAGTTATTTTATATAATATAAGCGGATTACTTGCTTTTGGATAAAAAAATAATTTATTTAATATTAAAAATGATTTAATAATTTATATTAATTTTATATCATATTTTTTGTTTAATTATATATATATATATAATAAATTACAGATATAGTTAATTAATTGTTTACTTTTAAGAAGAATTTGTTAAGATATATTGTCATCTGAAACAGTCACTAATATTGACCATAAATAAAACCAATTGATTGTATTTTAAAGGAAATTTTTAAGACTAATAAATATTAAAAATTAGGAATATTTAGTTTCTAGTGGTATGATATGTAATTAAAATGTTAGTTTCTAATAAGATAGATATACAGAGGAGGCCATACCATCTAAAATATGGTTTAGGTAACGATAGGCCTAAATAAGCCCAATATCAAAACCGAACGATAGATCGACGGTCATCAGTATTCATTCGATAGTTTCTTTTCTTTTCTTCGACTACGCTTCGCCGCGACTATGATGATGTTTTCGTACGTTTTTCTTAGGGTTTCTCCCGCTTCCCGATTCTCATCCTCAGATTCGCATCGATACCCAAAGAGATAAGTTTTTCTTTTTCCAACCTATGGCTTGTTTGGATTTGAAGGGGTCGTTAAATTTATGTGAAATTAGGTTTAGGGTTCTTTACGGAGATATGAAATCATATTTTAAAAGTCCGTGAATTTCCTTATCAACATAGAACGATGTACATGGGTTTATATCTACATTACAGTTACTTGATCAAAGAGATCTCCTTATATTTTAGGAGGATTACAAAATCTTATAAACAGAATAAGAATATCAGTAGCATATTCTTTCACCCTCCCTCAGTTTGGACATGCATTTTCGAACGTTCAAGCTGTCCTTAAACGAGTTGAAGAGTGATTTCGGCAGTCCTTTAGTGAAGATATCAGCGTATTGATATGCCGATGGAACATGAAGAACCTTGACCTCTCCTAGAGCCACCTTCTCTCGAACGAAATGAAGATGTAGCTCTACATGTTTGGTACGCTGGTGCTTGACAGGGTTTGAAGATAAGTAGACAGAGCTCACATTATCGCAGAAGATAAGAGTTGCTTTCTTCATCGAAATGTTTAGCTCTAGTAATAGGTTCTGTAATCAACAAGTTTCGGCCAGAGTGTTTGCAACTCCACGGTATTCAGCTTCAGCACTAGACCATCAAACTGTTGGATGTCTCTTCAACGACCATGAGATCACGTTTTCACCAAGATATGCACAGTATCCGGATGTTGATCGTCTTGTGTCGGGGCAATCGGACCAGTCAGCGTCTGAGTATGATGTAAGGCTGTTGAGACGGGACTTATAAATATGTAAACCTTGATCTTTGGTACCCTGAACAAAGCGGATGATTCTCTTAAGAGCATTCATGTGTTGAACTTGAAGATCATGCATAAACAGACATACTTGTTGTACATAGGTTATGACTGTCCGAGTAAAGGTAAGATACTGGAGAGCCCCTGCTAAGCTTTTGTATTGATTAGGATTGTCTACGTTCTCTCCTGCTTCTGAAGATAATTTTGAGCTTATGTCAACGGACGTTGAGACTGGTTTACATGAGACCATTCCAGCTCTCTCAATGATCTCTGAAGCATAGTGTTGTTGGGATAAGAGAATGCCGGCGTTGTTGTATTCGAATTTAACTCCAAGAAAGTAAGATAGTCTACCCATATCAGACATGGGAAATCCTTTCTTTAGAGCAAACTGGATGCGATCCAGTAAAAAAGAGCTTGAACCCGTTAAGATGATATCAACTATGTATAGAAGAAGGCAAGCCATGTCTTTGTCCTTCTTGTAAATGAATAATGAAGCTTCTGATTTGCTGATTTTGAATCCCATGCGTGTGAGGTAATTGCTGAAGCGTGCATTCCAGGCTCTAGGAGCCTGTTTGAGGCCATAGAGAGCTTTGTTGAGCTTGCAAACATGGTGTAGATGATTCCTGTCAACAAACCCGGAGGTTGATGCATATAAATTGTTTCAGAATCGTACCATGTAGAAAGGCGTTTTGCACGTCAAGTTGATTGATATCCCAGCCACGGTTTAGAGCTATATTGAGGACTGTTTGAATTGATGCTGGCTTCACCACCGGACTAAATGTTTCATCATAGTCAACACCTGCTTCTTGTGTCTTTCCATTTGCCACCAGGCGCGCCTTGTGAGAGGTTACTACTCCATCTACAATATGTTTATGCTTATACAACCACATAGAGTTAATGACATTAGCACCATAAGGCCTAGGTACCAGGCTCCAAGTATTATTCTTAATTTGAGCATCGTACTCTTTGGTTATTGCCGGTTTCCAGTTCGGAGTAGCTAGAGCTTTTTGGTGGTTTGATGGGATCCTAGACACAGAAGAATTAAGCAAAGTGAATATTTTATTTTGCTTAACTATCCCAGCCTGTCCACGAGTAGTAATATGAGGCGGAGGCGCCTGTACATGTGTAGGTTGAGACGCGTTTGTAGGTGGTGACACTTGGTCTGGAACCGGTGGAATGGGTGTATCCTGATTCAACTCAAGTATCGATTTGAACATCGGGGAAGTGTCCTACGAGTTGCTTAGGAATTTGTAAGGAGAGCTGCTTTGAGAAGATTTTTGTGCAGCTGGAAAGGTTGATTCATCAAATATCACATGCTGCGAAAGAATGATGCGGTTAGATTTGAGATCCAAGCAGCGGTACCCTCGGTGGTTATGAGGATAGCCGAGGAAGAGACATGGGGTAGACCGAGCTGAGAGTTTATTGGCTGAAGAGTGATTTATGTTTGGGAAACATAGACAGCCGAACACTCTTAGGTGGTCATAAGTGGGAGACTTGCCATGAAGAACAGCGTGTGGAGTCTTATTGTGAATGGCTGATGAAGGAAGAATGTTTAGCACATGGGCAGCTGCATGAAGTGCTTCGACCCAGTAGGAGGGTTGGCATTTTTTCTTTAAAGAGAAGTGAGCGAATGGCATTGTTGATTGTTCTTATCATCCTCTCCGACTTGCCATTTTGCTGCGAGGTGTGAGGACAAGAGAATCGAACATTGATGCCATTAGCGTCGAAATGCTCTAAGAATTTGGTGTTGTTGTATTCACTTCCGTTGTCGCATTGGAATGATTTTATGGAAGCTTTGAACTGTGTTTTCACATAAGATGAGAAGTGTAAATATTTTAAGAATACATCACTCTTGTTTCGAATAGGATATACCCAAAGATAGTGTGAAAAATCATTTAGAAATAAAAAATAGTATCTGATCCCGCTTAAGCTTTGTATAGGAGAAGTCCACAAATCTGAATGAATGAGATCAAAAGGTTTGTGAGTTTTATTCTCAGACTTCATGAATGGAAGTTTAATGTTTTTCCCAAACTGACAAGCACTACAGAAACGTAACACTACAAGATGCTGCCGCAATACCGACGGCCTTTTTCGTCGGGATAGGCTATTCCCGACGAAAATCCGACGAAAAAGGCCGTCAATATGGCTTCGTCGGAAACTCAAATGTCGTCGGGAATCCGTCGGAAAATTCTGACGGAATTCCGAGGATTTCCGACGACCACAATTCCCGACGCCGTCCCAACCAAATATCTGATCGGAAAATTTCGTCGGAATGGACTCGGAAATTCCCGACGGCCATGATCCGTCGGAAATTCCCGACGGCAACCCTCCGTCGGAAATTCCCGACGGCCCTTCCGACGGGCAATGCCGTAGGAATATTCCGACGGCCATCTTCCGTCGGAAATTCCCGACGGATGGGGGCCATCGGTAATTTCCGACGGAACATGATCCGTCGGAATATTCCTACGGCAGTGCCCGTCGGAAAGGCAGTCGGTACTTTCCGACGGAGGGTTGCCGTCGGGAATTTCCGACGGATCATGGCCGTCGGGTTATTCCGGATTTGAATTTAAAAATTATTTTTTTAATATTTTATTTTTTTAGTTTATTTAATTGAATTATTTAAAAATATTCAAATTTAAATATAAAATAACACAAAATATATTATAGAAATTTTAAAGTTTTACAAAATTAAAAAAAACATTCAAAAGTGCATAATTTTTAAAAAAAACACTAAAACCTGCTAGAAAACATATCCTCCATCCTCTTCATAAGCTCCTGGTTTAACCTCCTGGTCTCCGCCATCTCCTCTCGATATGCCGCCATCTCAGCCGACTGTTGCTCCATTTGAGCCGATTGTTGTGCCATCTGAGCAATAACTGTAGTGTTATGGGTCTCCAACGCTTGAATACGCTGAGTTTTGTCTTGAAGCTCCTCAATGATCATCGGATCAGCATATGAAGATTGCGAAGACGATGCAGGACACGAAGAAGCACGACGAGCCAAACCGACCAGATAACCTTTCTTCTTTGGGACCGCCTATTAAGAGATTAATAAAATTAAAAAAATCTAAGAAATTTACCTGAAAACTTAGATTATTATAATATTATGAAAAATAAAAGATTAATGAAATGAAAATCTAAGAAATTTACCCGTTCGACCATTTCGTTGATTCGCTGGGTTTGGGAGAACTGGGTGGAAGCATCGGAATCGTCATCACCGGTAAGAGGAGGCTGAGAAGCTAGAAAGTCTTGTTTCTGCATCTTCACCAAGTCCACGACACCTTTAATTGTTACATTCTTGATTTCTCCAGTCTTCTTGTTGGTGTACGCTGCCTCCATGACAGCGAGCTGGTCGACGGGTTTCCCGTCGTTTGCTTCAATCTATAATAATATATAAAAAACTTAGTAAACATATAGAATTATAAAAAAAAAGTAAAAAATATATAACATACTTACAAGTTGGTCCTCCTTAGTGGATAAGCTGCAGGCGCCGAGGTTGTGGGTGTACACCCCTGATCCGTCACGGACGCTCATGCGGTTGCCCGAGTTTCTGACCGAAATCTCTTCAGTCGCATCCTCCAACCAATGATCAATCAGCTCCTTCCAAACCGTAAGGTTGATGCTCTTTGGCATCTTCCCCTTCTTCCAAACCTGCTTCCATTCGTTCAGTTGCTTGGTATAAACAGATGAAGCCTTCGTGTGAAATGCCTTACGGACAGTTTCCGTCAAGCCAGACTCCCAGTTGAAGTCTTGCTGAAAGAAAACACACATAATATTAATAAAAATAATATAATAAAATTATTAAGAAATACATAAAGTAAAAAAAATAGAAAATACCGCAAATTGACGAAACCACAGATCTTGCTCGGTATCTGGCATCACACTGTATGTCTTATACCCCGTATTCAGCATGCTATACAACATATGATTAATGCTCTTGCTGATGCCATTTCTGGACTTGGTGAACCTACAAAAAAATTGTTATAAATTATATAATTGGAAAAATATATTAAAAATAATATTTAAAAACTAACCATGTAGTTCTTCCCCGTGGGTAAGGATGAAGTACCCTGAGATGATCTCGACCGGGCTGTCGAACCAACTCATCAACCGGCATTCTACCCGGTGGGTGCGGAGCCTTTGCATGTGGAGCTAGAGGTGGAATGGGAGCTGGAATGTGAGGAACATATGCCGTAAAAGAATTATGCTCCTGCGAAGACTGTGATCCTCCCCGAAAAGACTGCGATCCTCCCCGAGAATTGCTGGCCGAACCACTCCGTCCTCGGGGAGTGTAACGACGTAGCCTAGTTCCGTCACCGGACCCGTCACCGGACCTGAAAAAAATATCATTATTATATCAACTTATTTATATACATATTAAAAACAATTGTAAGAACCTTATTTTTATTATATAAATGTTATATATATACACAAATAAATACAAATAACATTTTTTAAAAATGTATAATTATTAGAAAACGTTTTTAAAAAATGTTTTAAAATGTTATAGAAACCTTTTTTTATAAATACAAATAACCTTTTTAAAAATATGTATAATTATTAGAAAACGTTTTTAAAAAATGTTTTAAAATGTTATATAAATCTTTTTTTATAAATACAAATAAACTTTTCAAAAATATTTTAAAATATGTATAATTATTAGAAAACGTTTTTAAAAAATGTTTTAAAATATATATAATTATTAGAAAACGTTTTTAAATATATATATATATATATAAGTATAAGAAAACGTTTTTTAAAATGTTTTACATAAATATTTTAACTTTAAAATTCCAAAACAAGAAAATAAACTAACATTCACAAAAACACAATCAAAACTAATGTAAATCACAACCTAACAACACAAATCTAAGATATAATTCCTAAAACTATCCATTCTAACCAAAGTTCCTAAATTTGAAACCTAAAATCCCTAAACCTAACTTCCAAATCCTCAAAAAATAACTAATAAGAAGAGAGATTAGACACTTACATGATTTGGGATAGAAGTATGAGAGATTTGGGGGATTTTGAGCCGAAATCAGAGAGAAAAGAAGAAGAAATCGCGGAGAAGAGGAAGAGACCCGAGAGGAAGAGAAGAGAAATGGAGAAGGAAGAAGAAAGAGGAAAATATAATTAAAACCAAACCGACGGAAATATGCCGTCGGGATTCCGTCGGGTGTTTTTTAATAAAACATTTTGATTTTTTTTGTTCCCGGTAAACCAAATTCCCGACGGCATTCCGACGAAAAAGGGTCCGTCGGTAAACCGCCGTCGGGAATTCGTCGAGATATTGTACTTCTCGAGACTAACAAGTTCCAAAGCAAATAAAATGTCCCTTCCGTCGGAAATCCGTCGGTAATTCCCGACGGATTCCCGACGGAGGGGACATTTTATTTGCCTTACAATTTTTTATGCATCCGTCGGTAATCCGTCGGGAATTCCCGACGGATTTCCGACGACTTTTGTCATTTTATAGTTTTGGGGTTTCATAATATTGTGGATAACTTGATTATATGATAATCTCTGTATGTTAATGATTTAGAGGGGCTATAACCATTAAAATATTTAAAATAATACCGATTACACAAAGCACTTACTGTGAAAGTAGGTTTCCGCAATGTATGTCTTTAAATGTATAAGTGTTAAGGTGATATATAAAGAATATGTCGATATTCTTCGTAATAATTTTTTTAGATGAAAATTCCATTCCTTATGAATAAATATACTATTACACACTTAAAAAGTGTCATTTCGATATTTTCCGTATCCAAAAAATGACAAAATTAGGCATTTGCAGAATGAAATTAGAAAGTTGTCGGGAATCCGTCGGGAATTTCTGACGGATTTCCGACGGCAGTCTAATTTTATTGTGAAACCTCAAACTGTCAGAAATTCGCCGGTTTTTTCCGACGGATTCCCGACGGACTTGCACGTTTCTGTCGGGAATCCGTCGGGAATATCAATATTCTTATAAAGTTTATTTTTTTACCTTAGAGAGAAGACTCCGACAACTTATAAAATTAAAATATTACTTATACAACTTATACAAATTGATCTAAAAATAACTTCATTAACTTAGAAAATGCATAACTATAAATTTAAAACAACGTACAACTCTCAATATAAGTTAAGAAAGAGATACATAAATATTTAAATATATTACAATTCAAATCTACTCGGAATCTGTAGAATCAGAATCAGAATCTTGGTCAAACTCTCGAACCTCAGCCTCGTCCTCGGAGTGTACAACAGCATCATCGTCAAACTCTGTAAAATCGACCACGAATTCAACACTTGTTACATCTTCAGTTGGAGTAATTACATTGCTTGCAGAGTTTTACTGTAATGGGTCATTATCAGAACTTCCGTGTACTCGTCCTCTTGGGTTAATTGACATTACAGTAATCCACGGGTCGTCCATATACGTAACTCGAGGGTAACTAATGTAGCAAACCTATATATTGCACAAAATATATTGTTAGTATAATATGTAACCAACAAAATATATGGATATACTATGCATTATATATGGGGTAAAATTGTCATACCTGATCAGCTTGCGAAGCAAGAATGAAAGGATCATAATATTGCAGTTTCCTCCGTGAATGTAATGATGTAACACCAAATGCGTCGGTTCTCACCCCTCGATCTGGAGTGTTGTCATACCAATCACGGAAGAAAACAGTACAACGCAATCCAACAGAACCGGGGCACTGGATCTCCAAAATTTCTTTTATCTTTTCGTAGTAAACATCATCACCGGATGAAGACGAAACACCAGAATCATAAGTTTTGCTTGACACGCCCTCCCTTGTAAATGCATATCCCCGAGTACAATATCTTGGATATGACTTCGCCATACTTTTTGGTCCACAAGCAAATTCCTGGACCCAATCATCAAATACTTCACCGCTTGCCATACCATCTCTCACCTACAAATATTCAAGATTCATATGTAAATTAGTGAGCATATGTAATTTATTAAAATAAATATTCAAATTCCAACACACTCACATATTTAAGCAGCCATGTAGCAAATCCTTCTTGTTTAAGTTGTTCAAGCTCATCATCTGTGGCGTGTCTATAAGTTGACCTCAAAAATGCCATATACATCCTATAAAAAAAATCGAACTAATCAGTAATCTAAAATAGAACTTATTAAATCACTTATTGTAAAATGAAATATGAATATTTACCTCTCATATGGTAGAATATCTTCGCAGTTGGTGAGTAAATATGTATGCAAATGACCGAGCTCTCTCTCTGTAAGTCTTCGATTCTTTGATTTCCCACTAAGTCGTCCAATATCAGTAAAGATGTTCGGGACATAGACATGATATGTTGCCCTTTCCCCTCTGTCATCATGCCGAGCAGGTCTTCTATTTTTTGTCTGCACTTCTGATGGAAAGTAGTTTTCCACAAAGTTCGAAGTTTCTTCATTGATCATCTGTGCGACTATAGATCCTTCCACCTTGCTCAAATTTTTGACTTTCTTCTTCAGATGATACATGTAACGCTCATAAAGATACATCCATTTGTAGTTCACGGGACCACCAAGTTCCAATTCCCTTGCCAGATGAATAGTAAGATGTTCCATTACATCAAAAAATGATGCAGGAAATATCTTCTCGAGGTTGCACAGAATCACAGGTATTTTCTCCTTCAAATTGCGAATTCCCTCTTCTGTGACTGTTCTCGTGCATAAATCACGAAAGAAAGAACTTATTCCTGCAATTGCTTCGTGAACATTTCGAGGTAGCGCGGAAAAGGCAAACGGAAGGAGGCGCTGCATCATTACATGACAATCATGACTCTTCAAGCCAATAAACTTTCCTTCACTTTTATCGACGCAGTTGGCCAAATTTGATGCATACCCGTCTGGAAATGCAACCCTCTCCGTAATCCAATCAAAGAACTCCTCCTTTGCAGCTGCATCCAACCGATATATGGGAACAGGAGCCTTACCGTTCTCATCGACATGAAGTTCAGAACGATCACAAATATCGACCAAATCAAGTCTTGACTTCAAATTATCCTTCGTTTTACCTTGGACGTTAAGGATCGTGTTCATCAGATTATCGAAAAAGTTCTTCTCAATATGCATGACATCTAAATTATGCCGCAACAGATGATCCTTCCAGTAAGGGAGATCCCAGAAAATACTCTTTTTGTGCCAGTTGTGTAGTTCTCCAACAGCATCAACTGGACGACCTTCATGTCGACCAACGTCTGGGGTCCTTTCTGCACCAAAATCTCTTAATTGTTTCCACAAATCTTCTCCACTAACTTCTGGAGGTGGACCGTCAAACACCCTCTTGTTCTTCGTAAACAAAGTTCTACTCCTACGATATGGATGATCGGGTGGTAGAAATCTTCTGTGACAGTCAAACCAACACGTTTTCCTTCCGTGTTTTAGTTGGAAAGCATCTGTGCTATCTTGGCAGTATGGACATGATAACCTCCCATGCGTTGTCCATCCAGATAACATACCATATGCTGGAAAATCACTTATCGTCCACATAAGTACTGCTCGCATCTGAAAGTTTTGTTTGCATGAAACATCGTATGTCTCAACACCATGCGTCCATAGTTGTTGCAACTCATATACCAGTGGCTGAAGAAAAACATCAAGTGATCTTCTGGGATGTTCTGGTCCGGGGACGAGAATGGAGAGAAACAAAAACTCTCGTCGCATGGCCAAATTAGGCGGTAAGTTGTATGGTGTCATAATTACTGGCCACAAAGAATATTGTCTCCCGCTCTTTCCAAATGGGTTAAAACCATCAGTACATAATGCAAGATAGACATTTCTGCTCTCATGCGCAAATTCCGGATATGTTGATTGAAAATGTTTCCAAGCTTTTGCATCTGAAGGATGTCTTATCTGACCATCTCTAGAGTGCTCTGCATGCCATCTCATTGGTTGGGCTGTGCGTTCAGACTGGTAAAGCCTCTTCAATCTTTCCGTCAAAGGCAAATACCACATCTTTTTGTAAGGCACCAGAACTCTTCCACTTGTATCCTGATAACGAGCTTTCCCGCAAAATTTGCATTTATCCCGTTTCTCATCCATTCTCCAGTATATCATGCAGTTGTCTCTGCATACGTCTATCATCTGATACGGCAAGCCAAGACCCGCAACAAGTTTCTGCACCTCATAATATGATCCCGGTGCAAGATTTCCCTCAGGTAGAACACCTTTAACAAAATCAGCAATCGCATCCACACATTCTTCAGCTAAATTATAATCTGTCTTAATACCCATCAATCTAGTTGCAGATGATAAAGCTGAATGACCATCTCTACATCCTGTGTACAAAGGTTGTTTTCCTGCATCCAACCTTTCAAAAAATCGCATAGATTCTGCATTGGGTTCTTCTTCCCCTCTGTAGTGATCGTTAACCATCTGCTCCATACCATAACCATAATCTACATCTTCTCTTCGTTCTTCAAACCTATTTCCGAGTTCTTCTAACCTATCCACAATCTGAGTTTCGCTAGTACTACCATATTCATAACTAGTTTCTCCATGAAGATACCAAACCTTGTAACTCCTATCAAACCCTTTCTTATATAAATGTTTCCAAACATCCCATTCCTTTAAAACCCTACTATTTTTACATGAAGAGCAGGGACATCTTAACATACCAGTATTTGCTTCTGGTTGGCGTTGAACTACCGTCATGAATTCTCCAATGCCTCTCGCGTATTCTTCCGTAAGTAAATTGGTGTTTGGATCCATATGATAATTATCCATCCACGCACGAAAATTATATGAAGACATGATTTTTTTCGAAAATGTTGTTTCTAAAGAGAGAAAGAAGAGAGAAGTGAAGAGTGAATGAGGGGAAATGAGGAGAGCATGTATTTATAGAAGAAAATTGCCGACACTCTGACGAAATTCCGACGGACATTGCTGAAACCGTCGGAAATCCGTCGGGAATGTCTGACGGATATCTGACCGATTAGCGACTACTTCCAACGGTAACAACAATCATCGATATTTCTGACGTATTCCCGACGAACACTCCACTCCGTCGGGAATTTCTGACGGATTCCTGACGGATCCAAGTTCCGTCGGGAATTATTGACAGAATTTCCGACGGAGTCCCGACGATGTCCAACGGTAACAAAAGTCGTCAAAAATTCGTCGGATATCTGTCGGTAATTTCCGACGGATGAGATGTTGTCGGAATTTCGTCGGTTTTTTCTGACAAAATTCCGACGAAAACAAAATTACCATTTTCATCGGGTTGCCGTCGGAAAGTCGTCGGTATAGTCCGACGGCCGCGCTCTCCGTCGGAATGTCCGTCGGGAGTTACCCTCCTTTCTTGTAGTGTAAGCTTTCTTTATTACAAAGCAAAGAATTTGAAGAGATAACAGACCGAAGATTGTCATTGTTTGCATGAATCAACCACTTGTGCCAAAGTGAAGGAGTCTCAGCAACGAATGAGGAATGATGCCGAGTATTATTGAGAGATTGTGGCATAGAATAGAGATCACCGCTGGACTCACTGTGGAGAATGATTTTCTTGGACTGAAGATCCGTCACAGAAAAGCCAAATGGATCAAGTTCAACAGAACACCAATTGTCAGTTGTAAATCGACGAACTAATATGAGATTTTTCACAATTTTCTGAGCAACAAGAACATTTTTAAGTGATAGAGGTCGGGATTTTGAAAAATTAGCAGAATTACCCGAGAAATGAATAGGGATAGAGGAACCGTTAGCAACAACAACCTGATTTCCGGTGTTCGATTTAAGAGCAGATTGGAGGATACCTGATGATGAAGCTAAGTGCGAGGATGCACCCGAGTCCATGTACCAGTTTGGAGATGGCTCAATTAATGTCGTCGTGTTGAAGGAATCTGCAAAGTCAGTCGTGTGTGTGGAGTTTCCTTCAGCAATGTTGGCTTCGTGGTTTTGTTGTGGACGGGGAGCATACTGGCGCGGATTATAGTTTGCTGGGTGCATCATCCAGGGCACTGGTGGTTCATTTTGCCAATTGGCGTAGTTTCCTGGCCAGAAGTGTGGAGGCATGTTCCAGTTGTTGTAGTTGTTTCTGTTGTTGAAGTTGTTGTTGCGTCCGTGACCACGACCACCACGCCTGCCTATGTTGTTGTAGTTCCTTGATTGATTGCGTTGTTGGCGCTGACTCCCTTCCTGGTTTGAAACGACCAGAGCCGTTGACGAGGAAGAACGATCATTGTAACTGCTGATGCTTTTCCCCGGTTTCTTCAGTCTTGTTTCCTCCAGCTCAAGCATGTTGCGAGCTTCATCAAAGGAGGGGAACGGCTTCTGGTGTTTGATCACGTTTATGATGTTATCAAAGTGCCCATTTAGGCCATTGAGCATATACATAACTAAAGTTTTGTCGCTAACGGGAGCCTCAGCATTTTCGAGTAAATCTGCGAGTGACTTGAGACTTTTAGAGTACTCCTGAATAGACATGTCGCCTATCTCCTTGGTACGGATATCATTGTCCAACTGAATGGCGTGGGCTTCCTTTTTGTTTCGAAACTGGTTTTTGATACGCAACAAAATGTCGCGAGCAGTTCCTCCGGTCTTGAAGCAAGTTTTAAATAGTGGGGGAGCTAAGGTGCCGTAGATCCATAGCTTAACAAGCCCATCTCTCTTTTTTCATGTTGTGTCATCATCGCCATTGGGAGTGGAGGTACCATCGACATGGCCCATGACATCGAAGGTTAAGCAATGAGTTAAGAATAACTCCCTCCATGCCTGATAATTAAATACGACAAGATCAAGCACCAAAGGTATGTGTGACTTGATATTCGTCACTCCGAACGCCCGCTCAACGTTTGCCATTAAAAACACAGTACAGATCGTAAGTGAAAAAAAAATGAAAAAGATGGATCAGAAGACAGCGCTCTCTGATACCATGAGAGTCTGTGAATTTCCTTATCAACATAGAAAGATGTACATGAGTTTATATCTACGTTACAGTTATGTGATCAAAGAGATCTCCCTATATTCCAGGAGGATTACAAAATTTATAAACAGAATAAGAATATTAGTAGCATATTCTTTCATATTTATTTAGTATACCGTATCTAGCGATCATGGGTGTAGCAACAGTGCTGGAATATGAGTATTACTCAGGAATCTGAATTCATCTGCTATGTACATTCGTTGGAGCTAGATCCCTCTTTTAGGGTTATGGATTTGTTTTGGTTTCTCTATGGACGTGGTGCTCTACAATATAATTGGATTGTTATAGTGTATCAGAACATTTGGATGGAGCTTTTGATCTTCTTAGAAACGTGTTACTCTTCTCAGAGTTTTTGTGTATGAATCATAAGGCGCCATGGAGATGCTCTCAAGGAAGGGATTTTGGAGTCGAAAGACAACATCATTTTGCAGCTCCGAGAAGACCATATGTTCTGAAGAACGGTCTTAATAAGTTGTTTAGGGATCAGAAGGAATGCTCTCGAGTTTCAGCCACAGGATATTGTGTGTCAAATCAGCCAAGAAAGAATGCTGTGTATGGGCAAAGAAGCTCATCTGTTCAGACACCAGAGGTTAGGTTGCGGTGTCTAGTCTAAGGAATGTGTGTAAGTTTTGGAAAGATGGAAACTGTAAGAAGGATGATCAATACCCATTCTTTCACTCTTGGTCTTGCTTCCCTCAATTGGTCACGGTAGCTGCTCTCGAAGGAAACAAGAAGTTTTTTTTTCCTTTTTCTAATTTCTGTTTACACTTGATTAATGGTTAAATCACAACGTTATTTTGCCAACATGGAGTTGCCTATAGGGTTTGAAGGGGATGGCGCTTCCTCAGAGTTCAGATAAACTCTTCTCAGCCAGTAGCGATGGTCCATTGCAAATATGGGACTGCCATACTGGTCAGTGTGTCCACTCAATCAACCTTCATGCAGAAGCAGGGTCTTTAATTAGTGAGGGGCCATGGGTTTTTCTTGGCTTGCCAAATGCTCTAAAGGTTAGTTTGAGGCATCACTTAAATTGGATCAGCAATCCAAATGATATTCGTCTATACTCACGAGATGCTTTTATCTTTGCTGGTTCTGAGCTCTTAGTTTTTTTTTTTTTTTAATTTACAACCTTGCAGGCTTTCAATGTTCAAGCCTGTAAAGTTTGCATCTTAATGGAATGGTTGGTCAGGTGCATGCTATGGCTGTTGGCTTGCTGGAACAAGTGTAAGTATTTTCGTTTCCTCTCTTGCTTTCTACATGTTGCTTTTGTGCAGTCTGGTAGCATATCTGCCTGAAAAGCTACTGACAGCGAGTCTGATCCTTTCACATACCTCACATCTCTGGAGGGACACCATAGTGAAGTCACATGTTTTATTGTTGGGGGTCAGAGATGATACTCTGGTTCTGTGGATAAAACAATAAAGATGTGGGATCTCAACACACTGGAATCAACAATGACCCTGAGGCAACATACGGGAACTCTCTGTCACTTCTCTCTTATGTTGGGATCAGTATATCTTATCGTCTTCTTTGGATGGGAACATGAACGTTTGGGCTTGTTCTGAAAACGGCAGCTTGAAAGTTACATGTACGCGCAGACAAGAACAAGTAAGTCTTGCATACAGGTCAGCCCCATTTCCTAATGACAACAACTCTTCCTCGTTTTAACAAAAAAAAAAAAAAAACGTTTCTGATTGTTTTTTTTTTTTTTTGTTGTCTGGAACAGTGTGCATGCTCTTTGCGGAATGAATGACGCAGAGGGCTAACCGATCATGTCAGCATCTGTGATCTACCATCGTAAGTGAACTTAGTCCTAGAATATCTCTAATTATATTCTACAATCTTGGTTCAAATGAGTCATAAGGGGTTCTTTTGCAAATGACTAGCAGATATTGACAAAAACTTTCAAACATAATTGCAAATGTACTCAAATTGATTTTATTCTTACTAGGATTTGGACCCCCGCGAAATCGCAGGGGAAAATTAACATTAATTTTAAATGAGTGCATATTAAATATTTTAAAAATGAAATTATATAATTATTTTGAAAATATATAACTAATATAGTTAAAATAAAACATTAAAGATGAAAATAAGATTATTAGAATTTTATTATAAATAAAAGATATTGAAAACATTAATGCCAAAATGATGCAACCCTTTAGAAGTATTGAATTTTCATTATTATTTTTAAAAGTATTATATATTAAATTTTTAAAACAAACATGATAATATAATTTTTTCTTTTTAAAAAATGACTGATATAGTTAAAATTAAAAGCATTGAAGATGAAAATAAGATGATTTGAATTTTATTATAATAAAATATATTAAAAACACTTATTTCAAAGTGATGCAATCCTTTAGAATTATTAGCTTATTAAACAATATTATTTTAGAAATTATTATATACTAAACGTTTAAAACAAAAAAGTTTTATATATTTGTTAACCTATACAATTTCCTATCATGGAAACATTTAGTGAAAAGGTCAAATGGTTAATTTTATTAAAAGATATTATTTTTTAACAGAATGAACATGTTTTCTGTTTAATTGTAAAAGTTTTTTTGTTATAAAAAGGTTTAATGGTTAAATTTTATGAAATATACAACTTTTTGGCTATGAAAAATATTCAATGAAAAATATAATGTTGAAGTTTAAGAAAATATGCAATTCTTTAAAGATTGAACATGTTTTTTATTGAAGTAAAATTATGATGTTATACTCATAGTCATAAATGAAATTGTAACTATTAGATAAGAGAATAAAAACAAACTCAACTATTGGATGTTTTTTTTATAGTAAATTGTCGGCTTCAGCGGGTAAAAATCATCGTAAAACTATATGAGAATGACAACTCGTTTGCTAGAACAGTGTAATGATGTAAATTAAGAATCACAACCAACAGTTGTAATACTTAGCAAAGAGTTTTAATAGTTAACTTTAATAGTTAAAAAAGTTAGAGTTGCAATTGTTAAAATCAACATATCTCTTCTTGCAGGTTCAAGCACATACCTTGGGATGATATACAAAAATGTGCTTCAATCTTTAAGTGTAGGCTTTCCACATTGAATTCAGCCTCTAACGTCGTATTAGAGGGGAATTGGGTATCCCACCATTAAAGATTTCAAATGGACTTTAAACTCATCCCTTAACAGACCCAATTACCAAGTATCTAGCTAATCATTTCGTCAAATGATACGCTACATTTCTTTCAGACCGAACAAATCTTTGGTAATCACCCCGTGAGTGATCAGCTCACATACTACGTTATATCTAACGCCAGGTATCGCGACTTACCATTATACACTTAGTTATAAATCTTAACTAAGACTTCTTCACTATCATAGATAGAAACTGGTGATACTATTTCGGCCACAACGGAATCTCGTACATTAAATTCTCTAGCCAATACACTTATTTACTAGCATATGCTAATGCTACGAATTCCTATTCTATAGTCAAATTTATATGCAACTTTGCTCCTTAGAAGCCCATGAAATGGCACTTCCCCAAGCAAAACATTCAACCACTTATAAAAGATTGATCTTCTATATAGATAATCAAACTTGTATATAAATACCTTTCTACCATCGAAGGAAATCTGACATATGACAAACCATAAACTATGGTTTCATTCAAGTACTCGAGTTGTGATATTATTTGTTCTGCATAAAGCACACACTTCACACTCGAATTCCATGGGAATCTTCATTGGCGAACAATTTCACAATTGTACCCATAAGTAATTTTATCAATATAAAGAAAATATGTCTAATATAGTGCATTACTTGCATGTGTGATTCAAATTAAGAATCACATCAACCTCTCCCATGTCTTTTATTGAAAACTTGATGACAATAATATTATTGTAAGTTCTATTTGTCTTTGGCCAGTGCCAAATATCAATATGTCATCAACATATAATCAAATGACTACCATTACTGGACTCATCAATTTGTTATATAAACACTTATCCTAATAGTTTAACTCAAACTACTTGATAAGATAATCTCATTAAACATTCGATGTTACTGACTTGGTGTTTTCTTTACCCATACAATAAATGTATACACTTTATACTTATTGTAAGGTACAAATGTATAATGGTTAATTTTTTTAAAATTTGCGGAATGAATGACGCAGAGGGCTAACCGATCATGTCAGCATCTGTGATCTACCATCGTAAGTGAACATAGTCCTAGAATATCTCTAATTATATTGTACATTCTTGGTTCAAATGAGTCATAAGGGGTTCTTTTGCAAATGACTGGCAGATACTCACAGAAACTTTCAAACATAATTGCAAATGTACTCAAATTGATTTTATTCTTACTAGGATGTGGAACCCCGCGAAATCGCAGGGAAAAATTAACATTAATTTTTTCATACTAATTTTAAATGAGTGCATATTAAATATTTTTAAAATGAAACTATATAATTATTTTGAAAATATATAACTAATATAGTTAAAATAAAATATTAAAGATGAAAATAAGATTATTAGAATTTTATTATAATAAAATATATTGAAAACATTAATGCCAAAATGATGCAACCCTTTAGAAGTATTGAATTTTCATTATTATTTTTAAAAGTATTATATATTAAATGTTTAAAACAAACATGATAATATAATTTTTTTCTTTTTAAAAATGACTGATATAGTTAAAATTAAAAGCATTGAAGATGAAAATAAGATGATTTGAATTTTATTATAATAAAAGATATTAAAAACACTTATTGCAAAGTGATGCAATCCTTTAGAATTATTAGCTTATTAAACAATATTATTTTAGAAATTATTATATACTAAACGTTTAAAACAAAAAGTTTAATATATTTGTTAACCTATACAATTTTCTATCATGAAAACGTTTAGTGAAAAGGTCAAATGGTTAATTTTATTAAAAGATACTATTTTTTAACAGAATGAACATGTTTTCTGCTTAATTGTAAAAGTTTTTTTGTTATAAAAAGTTTTAATGGTTAAATTTTATGAAATATACAACTTTCGGCTATGAAAAATATTCAATGAAAAATATAATGTTGAAGTTTAAGAAAATATGCAATTCTTTAAAGATTGAACATGTTTTTTATTGAAGTAAAATTATGATGTTATACTCATAGTCATAAATGAAATTGTAACTATTAGAGAAGAGAATAAAAACAAACTCAACTATTGGATGTTATTTTTTTCTTTAGTAAATTGCCGGCGTCAGCGGGTAAAAATCATCGTAAAACTATATGAGAATGACAACTTGTTTGCTAGAACAGTGTAATGATGTAAATTAAGAATCACAACCAACAGTTGTAATACTTAGCAAAGAATTTTAATAGTTAACTTTAATAATTACAAAAGTTAGAGTTGCAATTGTTAAAATCAATAGTTGCAATGGTTAGTCAAGAGTTAGAGTCATTAACACATGTTGTAATCATGAAAGGTGCAATTTTTCGTTACATTCTTATCCTTTCAGTGATGATTACGATGTAATAGTACATTTGCACCTTTTACAATGATTACATGTTCGCACCACTTTGACATGAACCTTTCGCACCCCTTCGACAAGATCTGTTTAAACTTCTTCTGTCACGACATGTTAGCACCTCTTCGGTCATGATACATTCACACCTCCATGGTCACGATACGTACGCAACTCTTCGGTCACGTCACGTTCGAACCTATTCGGTCACGACATGTTCACACCTCTTCGGTCACGACATGCTCGATCTCTTTCGGTCACGCCACATTCGCACTTCTTCGATCACGACATATTTGTACGTCTTGGATCACGACACATTCATACTTCTTTGGTTATAACATGTTTGCACGTATTGGGTGATGACTCGTTAGTACCCCTTAAGAGACAACCCATTTTCACCCCTTTGGTGGTGCCATGTTTGATGACTATTAACAATATTATTAAAACAAACTAACATATCTTTGAAAATATAGTCAAAATATATGTAATCGTCATTTTCCCATTTAAGTTTCGTCAGCATCTCCTCCAAAAAACGTACTTAGCATTCCCTACACTATATTAAGTGTGATGAGAAGATAATACATCTTCTTTTGCAATCTTCGAAATTTTACTCTATAATTTTTCAAACTCTTAGTTAATTTCTCTTACTAATACAACAGTCATAGCTCACAAGAAAAATACTTTTTAAAATTGTTGGTTAGTTGGGGTTGGTAAAAATTATATTTAAAGTTTATTTCTTAAAAATAATGATATATCAAAGTATTTGGAATGAAAGATAATGATACACAAAATTAACATTTTTAGTATATAAACTATTTCTGAAATTTGTGAAACTAAAAATTATAAATGAAAAATTACTAATATATTATAGAATCGAAAATATTTTGTTTTATTGCAGTGTTTGTAAATGAACGAGAAGTTTGTTATAATTTTGGTGGATAAAACTTAAGAAAGGATTAAATTTTGTTGGATTCTATGTCTTTAGTAAAAAAATTCCAATATAAATTACATAATTTTAATAGGTTTGTATTAATGAAACATGAAGGAAAAAGCACAATTAATTAGGTGTATCTTTGATAAAAAAAATTAGGTGTCTCAAAATAATGCTTATTTCAAAATATTTTCACTCTTTTATATCCTTCTAATAGCATATATAAATGCAACTATAGTATAACTATAAAATTTACCATCAACCATACAAATATCTTCATAAGTTTGGCATATTTTACATAATTAATTAATACTTAAAATTTGTAAAACTCACTAAGTTAAATTAAGGTGGGGGAATTTTCAAAAACACCAATTTCCTTGTATCACTTTTCATTTTTACTTTCATTAAAGAGACATTTTCAAAAATATCACTTTTTTAAGGGGCAAATTTTTTTAAATTAATTAGAATCCTAAAATTTAAATTCTTAAACCCTACCCCCACCCTACATCACCCCTTAACTCTAAACTTTAAGTCTTAGATTAATTAACACAATGGTTATAAGTGTGTTTTTTCCTCTTAAAAATAATGGTAAAAGTGATTAAAGTACTTTTGAAAAGTGATACAAAAAAAGTGGTATTTTTGACAATTTCTCATTAAGGTGAGCATATTAATGTGATGAGTAATCATGATTTTTATGAAACATAAATTTAGATAAATCGGGTCTAAAAACATTTTTTTAGAAAAATAATATTTCAATCAAATTATTGATTACATAAAATTTTGTTGGAGAATGAGAACCAAAGCTTCCTCTTATTATTAAGATACCAGAGTATTTACAATATTCCACAAAAACATCAAATTTCGTGTTATCTTATTCTTCAAAATTAAATAGCAATGTTTCAACATTCCACAAAAATATATTTTTTTGTGTTTTCTTCCTCTCTAAAATATTGCAAAAAAAATATTTTACATGTTATTTCATTTTCCAAAATATTAAATAGCAATGTTTATATAGAATATATCATCATAGTAATATTCTCAATGCAGTGAAGACAACCTGAAATGGTGAAACCTAATAGAAGTATATTCTAAACATAATTAAGAACATGTACAATTCAGTCAAGTATTGGTTTTTATTGATTTCATTTCTATCTTGTTTGTTACAAAATTAGGTACGATTTTAAGCCTATTTGATCAAAATTTCATATGAAAATGCTAGTCTAGAATACTTTATTGATATATATATATATATATATATATATATGACTACCTTTTTCTAAAAATCAATGAAATAATTCTATCAATTCAATTTTTGTAGTTAATAATTATTCCAACGAATAATTTATCAATACAAAACAGAGCATTTTATAAATATTATTAGTAAAAGCTAACCATATACATTTTCCAACTCATACGATTCAAAGTTTAAATCTTAAAATCTACTACGACCAAAACAATGATAATTATACGCTCTCAGGGGATCCTTGCCTGGAAATCAGAGAAAATAGTATATGCATCTCATCCTTCATCCTGGCCAGAATGCTCACTTCACCTTCCCCTCCCTGCATCCTACTTGAGGTTCACCTTTCATGACAAGTTTCATGCACCACTGATCTAAAAGTAAACACATCGTTGGTTTTTTTCATATGATCAGTAGTCTTATTTTACAGAGGGACAAAGGGCAAGATAATTGAATACACTAAAAACTGAAAAGTAGATAGATAAATCAATGAAATACATCAGTACATTGATATATCTGTATTGTAATGCACTGATTTCTAACATTATAAAAATTGAATTCTCGTCGAAATTGGGGGTCTTTTCACTTCTTCAAGTACAAACTTTCCCACTCAAACGCATGCACAGACAGATTAGCACTGCACTTCAGTTTACTGATTAGTTGGCCAAAAAATAAGACACAGTTCACTCCCTCTCCTCCCACACATTACTAACCATTCAAAAACTGCAGAGACAAATACATATACCAAAAAGAGAGGAAGATTAACAAAATTAAAGAAACATACGGCGAACATATACGGAAAACAAACCTTTAGAAATTGGGGATAGACTGGAACAAACAAATGGTTTAACAAACGATTATGTCTAAAACGATTCTAGGTGGAAAGATCGATGGATTGAGAGAAGATGAATGGAAGAACGATTCAAAACATCTATGAATTGAATGTTCACCAAAAAAATTTTTGACCGGATCTAGATGTTGAGGAAACATAGAGAAGAAAAATCCAGAGAGGGAGAGAAGCGAACGAGAGCATCTGATGAATAACTACAAAAAAAAATTACAAACCTGTACCGTGGATTTATTACTTGTGAAAAGATACAACTCTTGAAGGAGATGATAACGATTCTGCAATTTGTGTGAAGCGGCGCCTTTGAAGAGCATGACTTGGTGTATTGGAGACGGCGATTGAATCGATGACGTCATAGTCGTATCTTAAACAAAATATTAACCATTAGATTATATACTCTTAACAAATACCACCGTTGGATATTAACCTTTTTTTCCTATAAAAAAGATGACATCATCAATTAAAAAAAAACTGGTTTGCTATTATATATAAATATAATATATGGTAAAAAATAAAGCTTTACAGGTAGAAAATACAAATACACGAAAGAAAAGTATATGTTTTTTTTTATGCGGGTCTCAAAAGAAAGAAAGCAAACAAAACTGGACAGATAAATATCAGTAAGAATGGGAGAAAGAAACACAATCTAAAGATGATGGAATCACACAGGTTGGCTTTATTTTAACGCAGCTTTCCACTTTTGTGTTTATCCAAATGAGGGAACGCTTGTAGAATGTTATAAGCCCTTAGATCTTGTCTTGTTAAGATCCCTATCACAGGAGACATCTGCAGAGAGACATGAAACAAGTTTTAGTAGTGTTCTTGAAAGATTGCTACTTTCAAGATGGTAAAAAAAAAAAAAGGAGGGAACTTACTCCTGAAGCTTGAATTTTAGGAACAATCAGCAAATGTCTAAGGCCGACAGATCGGAAAAGCACCAAAGCCTTAGCCACTGACATACTCTGCACCACAGTGTAAGGTGTAGTGTTGGTCAAAGGATGTAGATCAACATACATTTGCATCTCTGAGCTCGTGATTGCAACATCGTCGAAGTTGTCTTCTCTCTCAGCTAATTCAACCGGTGTGAACTTTTCTCTAACTTCCCACTCTTCAGTTCTTCTCTTCTCATTCAAGAACCATCTCTTTTTCAAAACTTTAACAAGATGTGCTCTCAAGATCAACCCATGAAGCTCTGTAGCATCACCATCTCCTCCATCCAATACCGGGAAGGCGTTATGCGTTGTGTTCCTTAGTGCATCCACTATATTAGCAACCTTTTCTACTCCGCGAAGCGTAACCACCGGAGATTTAGCATCACCAAGCTCACCTACAGTGAGATTCCTCATCCATGGCTCTGGATTTGCTTCCAAGAATGGTAAGCCCTTCAGATGGAGGATGATCTCATAGATACTCAGATTGAAGCTGTCTCCAACTGTTTTGGCAATCAGAAGCACAAACATTGTAATGGGTAACAAAAGAAGGTTGTTGGTGAGTTCTAGGAATATAACACAGAGAGAAACAGTCATTCTCATGGAACCAGCCATGAGTGAAGCTGCACCAAGAACCGCGTAAAGCCCTTGATCAATCTTTGTGTAAGGTCCCATTACTGTCCCTAGCATCCGACCATAAGCAGAACCCATGAGGATGATCGGTAGAAAGAGACCGGAAGGTGTTGCTATACCGAATGTGATAAGCCCCAAAATGCAGTATAGACCAAAGTATATCCACAGGGAAACCATACCAAACTCATTAGGAGTGTTTGAAGAGAACACGTTTCTGACAGCATCATCATTGGTTGTGAGAAACAGAGTCGCTAGATCGTTGTAGTAACCGTTGGGACAGTTGAACTGCTTGAAGTTCCCTGATCTTCCGTTTGTTGGACAGGCCTCGTCTATTGAAGGATTACAAGGCTTGCATTCCGCTAAGAAAGGAAGCCCATACAAGCAAACCGATGTGAAGAGAGACACTGAAAGACTTAGAAGCACCTTGTGAATCTTACCCTTCCTGCACAAACAATGATCAGATCAAAACAATGTTAAATAAAAGTGAAACTCTTTTGTGTTCTTGACTTGTAAGCAATCACTTACTGGTTGATGAGATTGTAAAGACGAAGGACTTTATGAAGAAGATGATTGTATAAGCTTCCAAGAATACCACCAAAGACACCAATCAATGTGACAGGGATTATATCCACTGCATGGTACCTAACCTCTACATGACTCACATCAAACATAATGAGACCTCCTTTACCGAAAAGCCCGCATTTACCGGAGTTGCAAATCTCTATGAATGCTCTCAATACAACCACCACAACAGCTGTACTAAAGAAGGTTCTCCATAGGAGAGCGCTTCTCCACCATGTGGCGACTTCTTCAAGAGCAAAGAGAACTCCTCCTACAGGTGATCTGAAAGCTGCACATACTCCAGAGGCAGATCCACATGTAATAAGATCTCTTCGGTCTCTATCGTTGTTGAAGTAACGAAGCCATCTCCATTTGATTCTGTGGTTATCTGGACCACCTTGACCAAGCAATGAAGCTATGCAGCATCCAATATGAACCAAAGGCCCTTCTTTGCCAAGATCAAGTCCAGCTGCAACTGCTCCAATACTTCCAACAATCTATATCCAAAATACAGCAAAAATCCATGAGTAGATCTCATCTTACATGCTCATGAAAAAGGTCTATGAAACAAACCTTAACGATCATGGTGGTGGCACCAAACATATTAGGAGTGTCGATGCCATTAAGATAAGCTTTAATCTCTGGAATCCCAGGACCAGCCGCTGTAGGAGCAAAGACAACAACAAGTACTGTCGCCACCAGAGTCAGACCCAAATTTGCACCCGTAAAGACCAACAGACCTGTCACAAACCTATTTCAACATAGACGTGTCATACAAGTTAACTCCATTTCTTGATCATCAATGGTTTTTTTTCAAGATTCTGATGATGAGTCACAATACCTGTCTTGAGCTATGTAGTAGCCGACGGCCAGGAGTTTGTAACCGGCGATGTTTTCGACGGCGAGGTTGATGAGAGTAGCGATGAGACCAGTTAAGAGACCAACAAGACAAGCTAATGTCCATTTTGCGAATACGTATTGGAGCACTTGTGCCTTTGATCTGCTTCTCCAGTCATGCTTGAACAGATCATTCTCGTTTATTCTGCAGATATCACAAATTTAATTTCTTACATTTCTACAAAATTATTACAATAGTTTAATATGTCTTCTTATGAAAACAAAGATCATCTGAAAATAGAGTAAATATCAATATTTTATGAGACTAATCATACTACTAAGCAAAATGTGACCTAGTTCTTGACACTGATTCTTTTCAAGATTTGACTGATAATTGCTTGCGGAAAATTGAAAATGTGAGAGAAATTTGAAGTATTACAACGTTCATATGTCTTCATCACTGATATATATATTTATCCTGTTTTTATTTGTTTTATTTTAAATGAAGATAATCTGAAAAAAAAAATCTGAAAACAGAGTAAAAGAGGCTGAGGCTGTGAATCTAAATAGGCTAAGATAAAAGAAGACATACTCATAATCTAAGCTCTCGATGTGTGAAACCTTGGTACCGACCAAGGCAAGAGGAGTTGAAGAAAGAGTTCTATGTCTCTTAAGGAGAGGCTGGTTCATAGTGTTATTCTCTGGATCTGCTTCTTCTTCTCCATTGTAATTACTATTACTAATCTGCAAGTTTCCATCTTCGTCCATCGATAACTTTCTCTCTCTCTCACCCAGAGGAAGAAAGAGAAGAAAAAGGAAAAGAAGAAGAAGAAGAAGAAGAAAATATAGATTTTGGTTGGATCTTGACGACCTTTCTCTCTATCACAAAACCGCTTTTGGTTTGGATTTCTTTGCGTGTTTTGTCGTTTTTACTTGAGGAAGCACTTTTGCCAAAGCTTTATAGAGCTCTCTAACATATAGACGCAACGCATACATGATTCATGCATTTATAAAACACATTATTTATATGTATATGTAATGTTTAATGCATACATAACATTTAATTTGAAAGTTTATTTGTTTTGAGGATGGGTGCCATATGCGTTTCTCACTAGAGATAAGACAATCATAGGCCTATAAAATACTACGTTTTTGGATAATATAACCAACATAAAAGAGAGAAAGACGGCATATGTTTGGACTTAAAAAGAAATGAAAAACTTTTGAATACATAAAAAAATTTTTTGAAGATAACGTAAAATAAATTTGACGAAACCAAATTTGGAAAAAGCAAATTGTATTTGTAACCATGTAGGCAAACCCTAAAATAGCTTATCTATTTCTTTAGAGGAAATAATAACCTAGATTTGATGTGTACAAATTTAATTTCTTTCCTAGCTAGAGAGAACGAATTTCGAAAAAAAAATTGGAGCTCAACTGATAAAGTATCTGAACTAAAAACGAATTAAAAAAAAAACAAATTGTTATTAGCCCAACTGAGAAAATATCTAAAGTAATTCATATTCTGTAAACATTATTGTGAAGTGATTTCCATATGTATCATCACTCACATTCAATTGTAAGAAAAAAATGAACTATCTCGTTTAAAATATGATATGATATCAATTTAATTGTGACGTATAGAATTTTTTTTATAAGTTATTTTTTTATTTTAAATATGGTAATAACTATTAACTTCTACGCCACCATTAATGTAGATTTTCTATATAAATATTTATTTATAACTTTTTTTCATCAACATAAATATACTTAACTAAGACTATGCAAACTAAATCGGTAACTCTGTTTCCATATGAACGACAAACGATGATTGCTTTCCGGCACTAGGTTTGAGACTATCTGCCCTTGTATTTTGCGGTTATGTTATATGAATGAGCTCTGTCCGGTTGAAACTTCCTTTGAAGGTCTTGATATCTTCCAATTTATTTACGACTATTAAAATATATTATTAATAAATAATTCATATATCATTATTAAATTAGTTCTCTAAATATTATTTGTAAAATGATTTGTATATGTGTCATCACCACATTCATTCTCAACAAAAAAAATGAAATGTGTTTTGAAAAATATGACATGTCATCAACCTAGTTTTCACATGTAGATTTTTTTTATAAATATTTCTATTTTGGTATTGTTTTTAAATTTGGCAATAAATAAAATCTTATATAATCATTAAAGTAAAGTTCTATATAAATATTTATTTTTGCAAGATTTATGAAATATATTAATAACCAATAAATCATATATCACCGTTAAAATAAAACATATATACACATTAATAAAAATAAACTAAATATAGTTACATTTATTTTTACATCAACTTATATATATATATATATATATATATATTAATAAATTAATTTTAAGTCTAAATTAACAAATACAAAAATAAATCAATACTAATCAAATAAAATTGTATTTATTGTTAAATGGTTAAGTTTTATGTAAATTTATTGCTTAATTAGGTTAATTAACATATATATTTTACCATCTTAAAGTACTTTAACTAAAACCAACAAAATTCAGAACTTATCTAATTTATGTACTAAGTAAATAAAAAATATTTTAAATTAAGTAATAAAAATATTTCAAAATAAATAATCATTAAACATAATATAATATCAATAAAAATATTTTTATAAAACATAATTTTATCTCTACTAAGTTTACATAAAAACAAACTAAATGATTTAAGCCAAATAAAAAAGAAACAAGACTATAAAATATGCTTGTGGTTCTTTTAAAAATTCTGTGAAGTTAAAATATAAAAATAATAATGTCAAAATGTAAACTAAGTTTTTATAAATTAATTTATTATTTATATTTAAAATTATTATTTCTGTGAATGGCGCATAAAAACTCCTGATATATATATCACACTAATAAAAATAAGCTAAATATTATTATAAATACAATTTTTACTTCAACTTATATATCATATTTTGTATAAATATATAAACTTTACCAAAACTAATTATCAACATGCATCAAAAAATGCTAAAAAAAAAAACAACACTAGTCAATAGAAAGTTTTTGATAGATTAATTATTAAAATTTATTTAAAGTTATAAGTCCACTATGTTAATTAACAAATTAATTTTTCTCTAGTTTAACATATTTTAGCTAAAAAAGAAATAAAAATCATAATTTATCAGAATTGAGATGCAATGTCCGGATCATTTCTTCAAGCTTTTCAGACTCCTTCTCAGCTGGCACATAAGTTCGTGTCATGCTTAGTGCATCCACAACCAAGTTTACCTTACCCAGATTGAAAGCAATTTATAGATCATTATTAGACACAAATTCCATCTATCGCCTTTGCCTTTGGTTTAGCGTAGTCTGGGTGAAAATGTACTTCATGCTCTTATGATCGGTGAACTCCATACAAACAGGAACACTAAATTTTCAAGGCAAACACCACCACAGCTGTTTCGAGGTCATGGGTCGGATAGTTCCCTTCATGCTTCCTAAATTGCCTTGATTCATAGGCAATCACTTTGCTCTTTTGTATCAAACCATATCCAAGCCCGGATATAGATTCATCTGTGTAGACTGCATAAGGTTCATCCAGGCAAGGCCAAAACTATTGCACTAGTCAGCATATCTTTCAATGCGGAGAAGCACTTTTCACATTCTTCTGACCATGTGAATTTCACATCCTTCCCGGTTAGTCGAGTCATGGGTTGATCCATACTCGCAAACCCTTTTACAAACTTATTGTAGTAGCCCGCCAATTTGAGGAAAATCCTTACCTTGGTGGCATTTTATGGTCTTGGCCACTCCTTGATCTATTTGATCTTCTCTGGATCAACCGAGACTCCCTCACCAGACACAATGTTACCAAGGAATCCAATAATCATTTGCCAAAATAGCACTTGAGTTTGGCAAGAGTTTATGTTTCCTTAGCCATTCCAGCACGGGCCAGAGATTTCCTTGATGTGAATCCCGATCCTTAGAGTAAACAAGTATATCATCTATAAAGATGATTAAAAATTCGTACAAGAAATCTCTGAATATACCATTCATCATTTTCATAAAGGTGGCCGAGGCGTTAGTCAGTCCGAATGAAATGACCACAAATTCATAGTGTCCATCCTGAATGTTGTCTTCAGCTCATCACTTGTCTCAATCGAGATGTGATGATAACCCGATGCCAAGTCGATCTTGGAAAACCAAGTCACTCCTCTTAGTTGGTCTAGCAACTCATCTATCTGAGGTAATAGATACTTGTTTTTCACAGTAACCCGATTCAATCCCCGATAGTCGATGCATAGACGAAAATTTTCGTCCTTTCTCTTTACGAACATGACTGGGGCCACCCCACGGCGAGCTACTTGGCCGTGTGAATCCTCTTTCTGTCAATTCTTTAAGTTACTTCTTTAACTCAGACATTTTGGCTGGAGCCATTCGATATGGTACCTTAGACAATGGAACAGTTGATGGTTCAAGTTCGATTGTGAATAGATCCGACCGATCAGGTGGTAAACACGACAAGGTTTGTAACACATCCTCGAAATCATTGACCACATGAATCTCTCCAAGGTCTACACCTTTTCCAACTTTGGTTGTGGTGATTGTATCCAAGTAGGCTTCACAAACCTTCTCAAGCATCCGCTTTGCTTGGATCACTGAGACCACTAAACTACCCAAAATCGGCCTTATCCCTTGGAACTCAAACGGTCCACCCCCACTCTCAAACCGAACTCGCCCTCGGTGGCATTCCAGAGTGGCTTGATATTTCCCAACCAGTCCATGCCTAAGATCACTTCATGATTTAGACTATTACTAAATCCATAGGTATACTCTCTCCTAGGATCACAACCATAATGTTTTTAAACAGACCTAGTGAATGCACGACCTGCCCCCTGCCTGCATTCACTATGCTAAAACACCCGTCAAGTTCCTTCTAGAACATTCCCTTTCTGATCATATTCGGGCTTACACACCACCAATACTTAAGGTCCCTACAATCATTTTGTAGGCTAAGTATCTACCCATTCTATGTTCCATGCAATAATAGAAATATGTCAGGGCTTAATGACCTACTAGTGATCGATCGGAAGGTGCTAGTATCGCCATACTCCTTTGAAAGCTCATACAACCGTGGTGTCATGGTCTGCCCCTTTCCCTGGGCTGACCTACCTACACCCACAGAGTTCCTCTTCTGCTCCACTTGCAACTTTGAGCATTCTCTCTTGAAATGCACAGTCTTTCTGCAATGGTAGCAAGACTTAGCATCATCACTCGTCACTTTTCCTTGCCCTTGGTCTATTTTGGACAGTTTTGGATCGCATGGTCCTTGCTGCCACATCTGGTGCAAGCACCCATTTCCCGTCCAGCATTCATCCCATGCTCTTACCGCACTTGGGGCATTCATATAGATTTATCAAAGTCCTATAGCCTTCATTGACTTGATCCCTTTTCCTCTTCTGATCACTTTACTTTCAAACCGAAGATGGATGGGAGTGAGACCTGACACGGTTCTCTTCAGCAAGAGTGGCTTCCAGAAAATCCACCCTTTCAACCAACTCCGAGATAGTACTGAAGGTACATATAGAGCAGTGGGTGCAAAGTTCAACCCGTAGGCCTCAGAAGAACCTGCGCTCATGTACTGCTTCCTCCTAGAAGTCCTTCCCCAAATACCATCTGAGTCAGTTGAACTCTTCTTCGTATTCTCGGACAATCCTGCGACCTTGGGTTAGGTCCAGAAATTTTGCCTCTTCATGCTGATTATGGCCGCGATTTTGGGGATTCATGGTTCGTGTCTCACCAAGGTTGGTCTGAACCAACGGCGTACCCCCATCAGTATGTCCAATCTCATGTCCAATTGGACTTGAGTTCAACGGATCTAATCCATCATCAACCGCTTGAATTGATTCAGCCACTCCTTTAGACTTCCTTCCCTTTCCAGTTTTGCTTTTTTCAGCTTGAGGAAAAAACCTGTTAGCGAATCACCACAACATATATAACACATCCTAGGCTAAGCAAAGATTACCGTGAGACCCGAGCCGGATGAGTGGTTTCCCCATAGCCCAACTATCCTAGAATCAAACATGCTCTGATACCAACTTAAAGTGCCCTAACCCGGACTCTAAGTCCAGTGAGGTTGCTAGGATTCAAGCCTGAATTTTCCAAGGCATTTGGTTCGTTTTAAGGCCTTATCCTTTAAATTTTCAGTTCATTTAATTCTATGATTTGTTTGTTAGAGTCTATATGCGAGTATAATAGAGTCAATATGATAATATAAACTGATTCTTTATTTATTTCACAAAGGATTTGATACAATGAGAGTTTGCCTTATAATCTATTACATAGTAATCGATCCTAATCATTTTATCTAACCACCCATCCATCCTTGGCTTCGAGTCTTCACGGCTAAGCCAAATTCTTCCCATGATCACCATATTTTCCTGAAACCAACAACAAATGTAAGCGATCTATCGATGACTTAGGAGCGGTTTCTATCCATGACTCTTATGTTCGGATTTTTCCTAGGTCTAACCCGAAATCCCCTTAATAATACTCAACTTCTCAAGTCGTTTAACCAGATAGATCAGGTTCAGTTGGCATATCTATATCCGACCGTCTTACCACTGAACCATCTGGATAGGCCATAACCCGTCTATCTCGCCTAAGCTCCATCCAGATCGCCCCAACATCGTCTAGCTCATTCATTATTTCCTTAGCTCGGTCCAATTTCTTTTTCCTCTTTTCCCTTGTTTTCTTGGCTAAGTACTGATCTTTACTTGGAACTAACCCATTATTCAGACTATGGAACGCTTGCCTTTGTGTCTTACGACCGGCTTGCATGTTCCCTCATCCCATGGTTTGTCCTAACGATCCTATCTAGGATCGGGGATGCTACAGTTACCTTTATGTCACAGTGTTATGGCTTGTGAAATGTGGTCCATTGTCAGTGACAGTTTCTTATGGGAACCCTAACCTGGATATGGCGTTGGCCCAAAGGGATTTTATAACTTGGGTGTATGTTATCTTGCTCAATGCTTCTGCTTCCAACAATTTGGAGAAGTAGTCGATTACAACCAGAAGTAAGACCTTTTGCCCTGGTGCTATCTGTAGTTTTTCGTTATATCCAATACCCCATTTTTGAATTATCAGGGCGAGCTTATGGATTTCAAATTTTTCTGAGGGAAGCTTGGAGACTTGAGCGTGTTTTGGCACTGGTCACAATACTTTGTTCCTCGGATTGCATTTTCTTCAATTGTAGGTCAGTAGTACCCTGCTCTCCTAACTCAGAGCACTAGACTGCGACCGCTGGAATGGGAACAACATTCCCCATCGTGCAAGTCTTACCGTATCAGTTTGGCCTGCCTTGGTGTGATGCATCATAGGGACCAGAAAATGATATCCTAAATAGTGTATCATGTGAGAGATAGTATATGGCCGTCTATTTTTAATTTTCATGCTTTCCTTGTAGTATTTGGGAAGAGCATCTTTCTCTAAGTACTCGATGATGGGATTCATCCAGGTATGTCCTTCTTCAATAGTTGAAATCTCTGACGGTGCAGTTTCCGCCTACGTGTTGGCCACTAGAGCACAAGCAAGGAGATACTCATCTGGCTCTTTGTTTCTAGGACGAACCCGAGATTGGCCAAGGCGTCGACCAGTGAATTCTGTTCTTTGAGGATTTGGATAACTTTGCAACTCTTGAACAAGTCGATCAGGCGTTTGGCTATCGCCAAATATTTAGCCATATTGGCGTATTTTTCATGATATCCCCATTTGTTTGGTTAACAATCAGTTGCGAGTTGCTGAAGGCCTTGACATCTTCTGTTTTCATCGGCTTGGCAAGGGTGAGTTCTGGTATCAAGCCTCATTCTCGCTTTCATTGTTAGTCGCTTTGAAATTGGATCTTACAGTTCTTGATGTCGTGCCTCTCATGCGGGGAGGTGAGTACAATGCCTACTCCTACCCCGTCAACATGTAGGATCCATTACCATGCTTGGCTTTCATATTTGCAGATGCTTATTTCCTGTTCTACATCAGGGAGCATGGCTAGGGAGAATTCAGCCACAAATTTGGAGATTACCTGTGACTTGATGGCTGTGGCAGGTTTGAACACTACGACGCATTCTCTGAGTTCTACTGCCCATTTTTTCAATTGACATGATACTTTCCGCTTGTGAAGTATGGATTTGATGTGTACAGATGTTAATACGGCGAATTGATGATCTTAAAACAAGGGACATAGTTTTCGGGCTGCTATGACCAAGGCTAGGGCCAGATTTTCATGGTGAATGTACTGTGTTTCCATGTCAATGAGTGACTTGCTGACGTAGTATATATGATATTGCCCGCTTCCTCCCGTACCATGACAACACTCACTACATACTTGGATACCACTAAGTAGAGTAGCAGTATCCATTCTATGGCTTGGATAGTAGAGGAGGCGTGGTCAGGTACTCATTTAGTTTTATGAGAGAGTTCTCACACATTTCATCCCATTTGAAATTCTTTGGATTCTTCAGGAAGAAAGCATCAGATTGATCTGATAGCCAGTAGATGAACCTGCTAAAGACTGCCACCTTACTGTTAGTTTTTGTACATTGTTGGGCTCCAAAATCGGTCATGGCAAAATCAATGGCTAAAATCCTTCGAGAAATTATGCCTTAAACAATATAAGCTGAATATGTCATAGAAACTACACGCCATAAGCCAAACCTATTTGCGTAACGATACAAGAACAAACTTCGTATATTTTATCCTGGACAAGGAATAAGAGAATTTCTATCCAAATATGAAATGATCGGAAAAAAAGTTTTTGCGGAAGGTTTTTGCAAAAAATGACAAATTTACGAAACAGTAATCCGTTGTTGGAGTCAAAACCGGTCACGACGGAATTGACGTCTAAAAGTTACCGCGGAAACGTTATCTCTCTTTCGAGTAGAAAGAAAGAAAGAAATCATCCTATCCAAACTCCTTATCGCCCAACACGTCTCGTCCCCGCCAACGAGTCAAGACGTACGATCGAAGGAACAACCGCATCACCTCCAAGTCTAGACGCATGTGGGCGACTAGACACGCAACCTCTAGTCTCTCATGGGCGACTAGAACTTTGGCAAATTCTTGTCGCCCATGGGCGCCTTGACAAACGGAATGTTTAGTTGCCCATGGGCGACTAGAATCACTACCAAATCTAGTCGCCCATGGGAGACTAGAAACGCAACGATAGTCGCCCATGGGAGACTAGAAACGCAACGATAGTCTCCCATGGGCGACTAGACGCGTACAAACGTCTAGTCGCCCATGTTCGACTAGAACGTATCCTCTTCATCACTCTCTCCTTTGAATCTTGACTAGGCTGTTTCTTATTTCTTTTCGATTGGAGTTTTCGTTGAAGTTTACGGTAAAAATCGCAAACACTTGTTTTCTTGTAAAATTCTAAGTAAATCGTAAAAAACGATAACGGTTAACTTAAACCCCAATTTTATCTCGACTATACGATTTTTTTATTATTTTGCGGAACCAGCATCGTGTAAACATACAAAGGACGATTTTGTCCGAAAGAAATAAAAAATTTTGCTTAAATCCCAAACTTAAAAGGGTCTAAAATGAGATAAAAGCTCATTTACGGTTTATACGAGAATGAGTCCAACTATAATGACGGTCTACCGGATAAACTTGATCGGGGAAAGAGAAGGAAATACGACCGACCTTGAAGACCTATATAAGAGAAGCAAGGGAGAGGGACGCAAAAAACAAAATTCTCAGAACAAAACTTAGCACTTAGGAACCTTAGGCATCATTGTCGACATGCTTGATTTTCTATGTCTTGCACTCAATTACTAGACGAACTCTCAAAGGCAGTTCGATCTCTTGTTCAAACTCTTTAACTAAACTACGTTTGGCCTGATCCTTGAAGGGGGTACGTAGGCAGTATTTCATAAGGTCCAGTCCGAAATCAATCAAAATATTTTTCTTATCTTTTTCGCCTTTTATTATTGACCTGCGACTCAAATAAGTTAAAGATTTTAGGTAGGTAGAACTAGAAAATCGCTTGGACCTCTTGCGGCCGAAGCTTTTACAATATGTTGTAACAATCGCTATGCTCTTACAAGAATTTGAAATAAAGATCAAAATTTTCTTAATTTGTTTTGTTATCTTTTCATATTTTCTGTGTTTATTCGATTACTTGTCGTTGGCTCTTGCATTGAATCTAGACCTAAAGGAAAGTAGGGTTTTTTTGCTTTCATCCGTTCACCAAAATGGACTGTGCGAATTTTGGTTTTCACATACGTCCTTTGGGCTTTTTGGTGAGGGAATCATGTGGATTCTCTTATTTTCTTTAGGTTAGATTTTATGCCATGGTGCATGACTATGTACCCTAGGAACTTGCCAAAAATTACTTCAAATGAGAACTTAGCCAGGTTGAGCTTCATGATGTACTTCCTTAGCGTGGAGAATGCCTGCTGGAGATAAGCTATATGATCTTCTCCTTCCAGTGATTTGATGAGCATGTTGTTTATGTATTGTTCCATGTGTTTGCCTATATGTTCTGCAAACATCATGTTCACCATTCTTTGGTAGGTGGAGCCGAATTTCTTCAGGCTAAAAGGCATAAATACTTGTAGTAGTAAATGACCCTAGATGTCATGAGAACGTTTTCTCTAGTTCGTCTAGTTGCATTTGTATCTGGTTGTAACCGGAGAAAGCATCCATGAAGATCATCAACTGATGTCTTGGTTTTCCATTGATTAACTAGTCAATATGAGGTAAAGGAAAGAGATCCTTTGTGTATGACTTGTTTAGGTCAGTAAAGCCTCTGCAGACTCACCATTTACCATTCTTCTGTCGAACCATTGCTACCAGCCATTCCGGGTAATACACCTCTCTAATGAACCAGAAATTTAATAGATTATTGATGTTGATGACCGGTTTTGGAGCGAATTTCCTCACCTGTATTTTCTGCATGATGATTTCCAGGTCTATTCATGGCATATCTACATGACACCAGGCGAAGCAATCAAAGTTAAACTGTAGAATGTCTATTTTTATTTGCCTCAGACCCGTAGCCAGCTTAGAGCCCACTCTGAGATTCTGGCTAAAATATCCCTCGATCAAATGTACCTCATCGAGCTCTAATAACCTTTGGATCTTCTGTATGTGGAACTAAGGGTTTTTGCTGTAATTGCTATAAGGTCTTGGTCTTGCCTTTTGGAGTTTTCTAGTAGCAAGAATGAGAGTTTTTCTGATCTCCTTTAATTTCCTTGATGCCTTAGGGAGTAGGGAATTTGACTACCTGGTGGAGAGTGGAAGGGATGGCTCCTATGTTGTGGATCCAGAGACCTCATATTGTATGATGAGATGCAAGCGATTATCATGAACTTTGCAGACATTTTTAGTCCTTCTACGTAGACAGGAAGTGTAACATCTCCTACAAATTGCTTGAATTTTCCATGAACCATATAAGTGGCATGACTTTCCGGGCCATGGCGTCTTTTTGCAGTCCGGAGTTGTGGTAGGAAGCTAGGGAAATGATTTTTATGGAGCTCCCATGGTCCACTAGTATCCTCTTTACCAAAATTCACCACCATGAGAGATACATCCAAGGCGTCATGGTGGGGAGCCATGAATTTCTCATGCTCCTTCGTTATGAAGCCTATCTCATCAGTTCCAAGAAACATACATTTTGGATTCCTCGTTTCTTGACTGTTCTTGGTGTTCCTGGTGCTTTTATTGGAAGTTGCATGCGTGATTCCACTAACCTCGAAGCCACCATATATCACATTGATTACCATATCGTGCCGAGGTGCTGATATAAGAGTAGTTCTGGCCAGTTGATTGATCTCCTCCCTGTTGAGGAGATTCTTAGCTTTGTCGAAAAGGACTTCTTGGAGGTATCCTTTCTTTAGTTACTCGTTGACTTTGATCTTCAGTGAGATGCAGTCCTCCATTTTTTACTGTGGTCATTGCGGAATTCGCACCTTCAGTTAGCGTTCCAGAATGTTTCTGGTGCTTTCATCTTCGGAGGCCACTTGAAATGCGAGCCCAACTACCTCTGAAGGTTGACCAATTTAGGCTTTGAGATGGAGATATTAGAAATATCTAACCACGCTGACATTGCCATTCCTTCAAACTTTACAATGGGGTCAATTTTGGTATCGACCACGGTTCCTGCATCCTGCCTCTTTTCTAGGCTTCTGATGGGTGTCTCATCTTTGTCGTTTTGGCCGTTCCTTGTGCCCCTTGATTCCTGCTGTTGGGAATGTTTGAATTGACACTCTGAGCCTTTCTACCACTTCACTTTTGCCCATGCTCAGGATAGTACATCCTCCATGGTTATGAACTAATACATGCTTAACTCCTTATATAGGTCCCCGTCGGGTAGTAGGCCTCTTTTGAAGTCAGATCGATGTCGAAGCATTACATTCTGGGATGGATACCGTTTCCTGGTTGAAGTGTGCTATATACCCACACAGGGGTTCTGTTCGGTGGTGAAAGAATTTGTAGATATCGTCAACTATCTTTTCCAGGTTTCTACTACTTATGAATTTTTTCACAAACTGGTCGGTTATGGTCGGAAAGGAGTGCATCGATATATTTGACAGGTTGATATACTATTATAATACGGTTCCGGTAGGGGTTAAGCTGAAACCGTTGCACATAGCTTCCCTCAGTTCCTTTTGGATTTCTATAATAAGAATTTGTTGCTCTTGTATTGAGCCACAAGGTCATCTGGAACATTGTTGCTGTCATACATTCTCATGTTTGGGAATGAGAACCTCCTTGTCATCTCCACCAGAGCGATCTCATCCGCAAAATGAGTGCATGTGTAAGAACTAGGAGAACTTCTTCATTGGAGGAACGACACCCGTAGGCCTCTCTATCAGTGACTGGATGGCTTCAAACTTTTTGGAGAAGACTTGTTCAAGGTAGGTCGTTGTCTGCTGCGGCTGCTTCCTGCATATCCACGATCGTATCCGAGTCGGAGTTGTCTTCATCTTCAGCCAGGTTCGTTTGATTTTCTCTCGGAGTATTGATTTCAATCATTGGTTCTCCATGCAGTGTTGAAGCCCGTCGAACATAGTTGACTCCCTCAGATAGAGTTTCTAGGGGTCGCATTGGTTGGACACGGGTTAAGAACCTGCTGTTTCTTGCTTTTCGTGTTGAGAGTTGAGTTATCTTCACGGAGAACTAAGTTTTTGGCTTGGAGCTGTGAAAGTTTTTGTGCGCTTTGCTCCAACAAATTGGAGTATTTGTTCATCTTAGTCTTCCAGGTCTGAACTTCCGAGAGAAGTTCACGGTTATCTATAGAAGCATTGTTTTCTCGAGATGTGTGCATATCGATGATCTGGCTTTGCAAAGCTGTGATCTGAGCTGGTAACTCAGTCTTGACTAGAGTGGCCGAAGGCTGCTCATTATGCTAACCTTCCTTCATCGTCACGTAGTCTTGGTTACTTCCCTCCTTCCAACTCCAAACTATTAGGGTAAATTTATGCAGGTAATTTGTTGGTGCTACGGAAATGAGAAGTAAGCAATAGATGAGCATAGACAACAATCAAAAGTAATTCTTTATTGATCAAAAGAACATGCACAACAACATATAGGATAGTAAACCTTAATTCTAGCCGCCTAGCTATATATTTCTAGTTTAGAATAATCGATTCCCTGTTATATGGTTTGGATCCTCCTTATATATGTTGTTCCTACTTGGAAGTTAGATTAAATCTTTTCATAGCATGAAATATGAAAAATCCATTTTTAGTATAAGTATTTTCATTTCACCCAGAGATAGAGATGGAACTGAGATTTTTTAGGCAGAGTCGAAAGCTGACGTCCTTTTCGAAAACAAGAATGACTTCCTAGATTATTTATCTCATACCATTTCCATTTTTTTTCCTTTCCTCTCTTTTACTCTATCTGTATTTCTCATAAATATTCTAAAGTGTTTTCAATCTTGCTCATAAATTAAAAAGACTAGTTAGAGCACCATTAGTGGGTGATATCTTCCATGGAATACCTCAACAATATTTATTATAATCAATTAAAGTTTTAATTAATTTTTATTTGTAAAAAGCATAAATCACTAAAATATTGCCACATGAGATCAAAGTCTCTTAATTTTTTTAACGATTCTTCTTTCGGAGACGCGCTTCAACTTTTCTGTCTATCTTTCTCTCTTACTTTTTTATTTTCTTTTGTTATTTTATTGGCTAGAAACTAGGGTAGAAACCTTTACTAATGTCCTAAACCTTCACTGCTAATGCTCTTACATGTTTCAACCATAACCTAGCTTGTAGACTTGTAGTAATAAACAATACATTCAAAATTATTTTAACGCAAATGGAAGGAAATGTTTTAAGTTGAATTAGTCTATTCTTATCCATTAAGGAAGACAATCCATTTTGTGTGTCAAGAAATCGACTATTATCTATATGGAATCATTTTTTATTTATTCCAATTCTGAAAGAAAACAAATCACAAATGAATATGTGATTTTGACATGTCCAACAAGGATGAATGAACATTTTTATACTATACACTATTATCCATATTGATGAGCTCGAACATATCAAGAGTTTATGTGGCTATCCGAAAAGTATTACGTGGATTGTTCCAAATCCTCAGGTGCGTCCCCTGCATGGTTGCAACCCTTTCTTGCCGAAAGTGGCTATATTAGGCTTGATTAAAAGATTTATCGTTTACGTTTCTCTTTTTCTTTCTCTCTTTTTGTTCGGAATGACTATCATATTAATTTATACACTATATTATTTATATTTAAAACTAATACTATAATTGGAAGCTAGTTAATCTAATGATTTGACTAAAACATTATTAATGATTCTACACCCGAAAAACTGAATTTCAAGTCTCTAAAGCAAATTATGCAAATTGAACAAAAATTATTTACAAAAAATCTTTAGTGGGGGTTATTGGTTCTTGTATTTTAATAGATTTGAAAATCTAAACTAAATCAAGTGTTATTGGTTCTATGATTTTATAATTCATATTGAAATCATGTGTTATTGGTTCCATGATTTATAAATTCTAATTTAAATCAAGTGTTATTCAATCATCCGAATTTACTAATAGATTTGATTTCATAACGGATTTGCATGGATTTCTTTGTTAAAAATACAAAGACTCAAATCCGAGGGAAAACCTACGGATTTGTAAATACAAACACAAATTTATATGTTAGATTTGAAAATCAATATATTTTACATTGATTTGTAAATACTATATAGATTTCTAAATACTCTAAAGTACATGAACCAATAACGCCTCCTTAATATAGTGAAAAGAGTACTATTAAGCATAGAACACATATGGCAAGTCAAAATGGTACATTAAGACATAAATCCTCAAAAGATATATAGCTTTATCGACTATAAAATAATATGTAATTTATCATAGTTTGTAAAAGCATAATTATCTATGATTAAAAATGTAATAAAATATTCTTTCTATTTCGCTTTTCAGCGGATTAGAAAATGAAAAAAAAATGTATTAATATTTTTATTAGTTATACTTATTTAAATTTAAATTTTGATTTAAATTTTAAAATAACACTTTTTATTTAATGAAAAGGTTAAAATAACATTTTTTAGAAACAGAAAAATCATTATTTTCATTTGTTTCTTACAAAGAAAGACCAACGCTCAATACTTTTCCGTTTTGGATGGATAAAGAGGTTGCATGTGGACCTCTAAACGGCATCATGCATTAACAAATTTATTATATTCTTATGTTAACTAAGGATATTCAAATACTCTCCATGCAAAATTATAAAATATTCTGCAGTTTGCATATATGATTATTCTTTATACAAATTTTAATTTAAAATATTTGTTTGGGTTGCTTGTGTACATGTAGAAAATCACAAAAGAAATAGACAAAATAATGTTCTTGTTCGGGACAACGTGGTTGGTGGTACAAGATGTTAACACGTTTCATGTTTGATCCATATGTTGTTTAAAATTAAGTTACATTGCTATAGACAATTACACGGATATAGACCTTGTTTTTAGTTCATTTACATACTCGAAGAGAATATCTATCTGTAAGCTGCATCTCTTCTTAAGATTAATCTAAGTCTTTCATAGGCATTGGATACTCTCATATTAATCAAAACAGTGTTGTTTTAATCTCTTTCATTTCTCATCAAAAGTTTTTTTCTACTTAAGGGCTTTTCATCAAAGAAAAAATTTAGTTAAAAATAGTTTTATTTCCTTACTGGAAACCCAATGGTTGAATTTAAATGGCCAAATACCTACTAAACACTCATTTAGCATTAGACAACAACTCATTAGACAACAACTCGTCGGTCTTCTCATCGAAAGTCATATCTCACTTATTACGTAAATAAGGTTGTTTCCATGTGCTTTATAAGTTTAATTTCTTGATGAAAAAAAAAATCATTATCAACTTTGAAAAAAAAAGACTTTTTAATATTTTTTCTAATTCATAAACTATTTTGAATCAGCCATTTGGTTGCGTGCTGACCCAGTGACCATATGTCTTCTGTTAGGCTGGTGGCTAGTGTCAATAGACAACTCAGCCATTACATCTGACACATAAGCAAAAACTTTCAGAGCAATGATATATAAACATTTGTAATAATACACACTACTTGACTATCTCAAGATCCAACGTTCAAAACAATTCCGACCCTTGAGGTGATCGAGCAGCCATTTTTGATACTCATTTTTTTCCTTGTACTAATATTTTATAGCTAATCATTATTCGCCATACACGTGTTTATAATATATATACATGCCGGGCCCCAATACTTTAAATTAAAATAAATATTTGACTACAAATATAATTAATTAACCTTGATATTGTAATTTCAAATAATGTGTGTTTTAGCATAAAGTTTGGTCATCGACGGGGCCTAACATATGAAAATACACGTGGTGACTGCGAGGACCATGTGATCCATTTGTAGAGTCCTTATTTGACGACGATCTTGTTTTTATTGGGGACCACAAGTGATCACAGTGTTATGTTTCACGCGAGTTGTTGACCCAACTGGCTGGTCTCATGTATGGGACACGTATCTCGTCAGGGTTCATGTAAGTTCTTGTTTTTTTGCTTTTTATTTACTTATTTTTTTCTTTTCTTTCGCCCAAGATTGAGATGATGTTGTTGGATAGATCCAGTCATTACTGGATTAAACAAAAAATAAAAACTTTAATTAATACAACAAATTATAGAAAAAAGAAGAAGATTGGGATGATGCGATATCACAATGTCCTAAACTAATTATAACTACAAAAGTTGTACTACTACAACATAAGAGAACAGAACTATATAGGAAAGCTATAAACAATAGATAGAATGTTTTGGGTTTAGTTTTATATATGATATGCTGTGTTTGATAAGTTAGCTTTTCATGGGTTGGATATTTATTCAAAAAAATGTTAATAAATATTGTAAACAATTAAAATTTACCAAAAGAAAGAAAATCAAAAAGAGAAATTGATGAAAGACCTACGTATAAATTTTAATCTCAAACTGCAAAAGTCTTCTTCATGATAAATTTGAAAATCTGGTACTAAAATAATTACATATTGAGACATGGCATATTTCTTAGTTTTCAGTATATATCTAGACAAAGATATTGGCGATAATATTATTTTAATTTGGAAAAAGATAATAGGATGGTAATGTTGAACACGGCGTCGATTCACCGCCTATGGCAGACCAGTACGTACACTCTTGAGTCTTTACATGTTTATGTTAGGCAATTCCTCGATTTCGGGGTTAGGCTGATAGTGACCAAAGTTTTTAAAAACAAATTAAAAGTATTTCCTAAGCAACTAAACAAATTAGAAATTTTCTGGAGAATAAAATTTAATTTAGGGATTAGGTGGTTAGTTGATCAAAATCTTCAAGAGAGTGACCCGTTATTGTGTTCTTCATTTCATATGTATATTCAAATGTTAGGTTACAATTACTATTATTAGTAATAATATAAGGTAAATCGAAAGACGAGCCATTGAGTGGAGAGTTCAAGTCCTTGCAACCCCTAAACTTTCTCAACTTCCATCTTCTTCGTTTTAGGTTCGAAGCGCATAGCCTGACTTGACTACAGTCATTTGAAACAATTCAATGGAACTCCCTATTAAATGGGCCTCCATTTAAAAAAAACTTTTATATGTATTAGTATAATACTATATTAAATACAAAATAAAAATTAAAAATAGTTTGTGAAATGTTGTAAAATTATAATTTGTATGTTAATAAATTGATAATAATTTTATTTTATTTTTAAGTTATAAAAGTTTAAATTGTTTCAAAAGAAATAATTTAAATTAAGTTTTTATTCAAAGAAAATGATATATCTTAAAAATAGGAAAATGCTATATAAATATTTTTATTTCAAATAAATTTCAAAAATACTAGGTCCGGCTCTGGGAGTGCAGTTCCATCGCTGGAGCTCGTGGCTGCCTTCCCCTTCCGAAACATGTGCATATTGACGGTAAAGTGTCAAGTCGGGGTGTCTTGGAGGTGCTTCAGGCTCCATCTCAAAAAGCCAGACGGTCTTTGAAGTGCAAGACCTGATTAAAGCTACAACCATCTGGTGGCTCATCAGTGCGAAGACAAGTTGAAACATCTTACCCGAAAATATTTGAAAACACGTTGAAAATTTAAGAACAATCGAACTAATATTTAAAGGAAGAATACGAAGAAATACTGTAATTTTATTAATGAAATTCAAGACCAAATACTTAAAATCCGTAACGTTACAATAAGACAATTTGATCACAATTTCCAAAACATTACCCCAAGTTCAAACACTCTTTCCTGATGGTGTTTCTAGCCTTTTGCTCCAGTGCACACAATCAAACCTTACCAGCATCATAAAAGTAGACATGAGCATACAAAAATACTCAGTGAGGATGCTCAAAACCGCCACCATGTAACCCATAGCATATCTAACATTCACAATGAATTACGTTCTAGCAACCTAACATTTATTTATGTTCTAGCAACTTAACATTCCATTATGTTCTAGCAACATAACATTTCATTTCATTTTAGCAACCTGAAATTACATTATACCTAACCATTTTTGTTGACCTACCATTTATCTCTACTTTACATTTTACGCATTTCACTTAACCATTATACTTATTCTTGACCCTAAAGGCCATACACGACCCAAAGCCAATCATACAAGCTGTCAATCATACATGACCCAAAGCCAGTTCTCGGCATGTAGCCATCATGCACAAACCAAATCCGCTCGACCCGTATGTCCTTCATATGTCCCGAAGCTAAAAGCCCAAAGCCACAAAACCCCCAAAGGTCCATCACAGCCAAAGCCAACATACGGCCCGAGACCAAATACAAACCATAAATTTTTTACAGTATGAAGCCAAATCATACTTTCCTATATTATGTTGGTTTTTTAAGTCCCAGACTTTCCTCTTTTAATCCTTACCTTAACATGTTTTCTTAACATTTTCCTCTTTAACATGCCATTCATTTTAGATCAAATCCTACATTTTCACATAAACAATTTCATTCAGCTTTGCCATCAATACACACAATCAAGAATACCATATTCTAAGAACGTTGTTCCATCTCTGAAGATCACTTCAAAGAACGAAGAACGAACTTTCCATAAATGAATTACTCATTCATACACCCTAGAAAATATGGATCTAATTCACTAAAAGCTATGCTAGCAGGTTGCCACGAATCACATCCTCACTTTAGCTGTATCCAAGGATTCAAGACTCTGAATTTCCTAACGTTTTTCTGGTGATGAACGCCTTAGCTCCTCCTCGCTTGGTCCCTCCTCTCGAACATCTCTCTCTACCGTCTCCTTTCTCCTCTCCAAGTTCTCTCTAAACTTGTTATTTGAGTTGTGTGAGAAATGAGAACCAAAGATCCCTTTTTATAGGATTCTTAAACTTGCTCACCAAATTAAACACTTAATACCAGTTTCCTTATTTTGCTTAGTCAAATATCACCATCAATGTATTCCCCTTATTTGCAAATTCATAAAGTTGATTTTTACCACCGGAAGTGGTGAATCTACCGAGGTGATCAACCTAGAATGCTCGTTTCGTTGTCCTTAATCCCAGCTGTGAACTTGAGCACAAACCATTGATGGTTGATTGCTGGCTCGTTTGAATCACTGCTCTCGATCTAAACTTGAATTTCTCAGGACATGACGGCACATACGAAGAGAGGATACAACATGACGACAGAGAAATAGTTGGGACCGGTGGAGCAGCGATGAGAACATAAGCGGCGGTGTGAAAAGCAGACCCGGTGGCGAGAGGAGATGGTGCAGTGGCGGTTGTGGCAAAGCTGGTGACATCGGAGGAGATGAAGAAGAAATGTGATTTGGTGCGAAACACTTTTTCAAATGCGGTCGAAACCGGCGATCGTGATCGCAGCCAATGACATTCAACTTATGGATTTTAGCGTTCAGCGATTGACCCACATTTTCTTTGCATATACATGTTTACATGGCACCTAAAAACCCTAAGATACCTCATCCACCTTTTCCTTTTGTTCTTAGACTAAACTCTAGTAATTTCTTGTTTTAATCTAAGTATTTCCTTATCTATATTTTTCTTCTTTTCTTTTAACATGCACTTTCAAGGATTGGTGACAAGTACGAATTTATCCTTCTCCGCACGTAAGTGGTTGTTAATTCGATGTGTGATACTATACTATATTTATTAAAATAGTGGTGTGTCCACGCTACACGCGAGTTGTTTAATATGTGTTATTAATTTATTAAAAAATTGTTAAGTTGTTGTTTAATTTGAAATGCAGGTTATGTTTTTTCTATCATTGTTATTGCTAACATATACTAATTGTGTGATGCGATGGATTTATGTAGGTTTAAAAAACTCTTATAAAGAAGATAAGTAAATATATATGTTGTAATAAATGACATGGACAAATTGTTATCAGAAAGTGATAAATATTTTTTATTTATGGGGAACTTAAATCCTGTTTTAATTTTTTTTGTAGTATATATTAGTTGTTTCTTTTTGAATTATGTACTTTAGAGGTGTTGTGTTATCTTTTGAGTTAACTTCAAATTTGTTTAGTTTAATTCATGTTATACGTATTAGTATGATCTCGTTGTTGAATCTAGAAAGTTGATTTGTCGTGGATGAGACTTTAGATTGTTTTAAATGTTTCATGTTGTTATAGTTTGCTTGACGTAAGCCACAAATTAACAACGATTCACGTTTTTAGCTTGAATTTTGAAATTACTAGTTTTAACATAATTGGTGTCGTTTTGGTAGATGAAAACATTTGATATAACCAAATAAATTCAATGTAAATTACCAATGAATCTCAACTTGAATGAATAAACTTTAAAGTCATGATTATGCAGTTTTTGGCCAAAATGGGCACTAAATACTTTTCAAGAGATTTCCTCCAAATCACTGGTATGACTATCAAAATCGTGAGCATCAGCATGTAGGTTCCAGATCCAAGTGGTAGTATCAGGGCCATAAATGTTTTAATCATATTTGCTGTGATGTTCATGAATGATTCAGAATATTCCATAGATTTCAATCTGTGGTATGTCTTCCAAAATTAGCTTCATCCAATCTCTTGTCGCATCTTTCCACTTAGTATTGAGAAAAAACAAAAACACATAATCTTTTTGAAAATCTGCCTATAATCTGGGTTTGATTCCTTCTCCCCTACCTTATTCTCTTGAGAGAGCTGAAGGCGTTTTGTTTTACGAACCCAAGCTAGGAATTATTTATTAAGTTAAATTAGGCAGAAAAATACTTTTCTCTTTCATACATGATGAATTTAACCACGACAGCTTATTGTTCCAAGTAAAACAAAGAATTTTGAAAATTTTGAGCATCAAGTGACTGAAAAACCAAATACAGAAATGAAGAAGCGACGTTGTTCAGATGGCTTACATGTAAAGTAATAAAGTGATATATGGTTAAGTGTTCCCAAAACGAATTAAGAAAAGCAGCAGCGTGATTGCTGGTTTACAGGTTGCTCTCGGTTTTGGACCGTAAGTGCCTTGGATCCTCCTGCTGGTTAGCTTGCCATTTTGGAAGAGAAAACAAATTGCGTTTATGTCTACTCTATAAATGTAACCAATCAATGAACTCTGATACTAACAAATTCTGTCAATCAACTTGTCTTGATTGTAGTAGTTATTGGCCATGAAAACTTCTTCGAGATTAGTAGCATTCTTCACACTTGTTTCCAGGAATGGGATCCCGAGTTCATGGGTGTAAACCTGTGTTGACAGAATAAACATAACAATAAAATCATTAAGACCAGTGTCAAAGAACCTCAATTTTGAATCATAAAACGATATTACGTTGGCTATATAAGTTGATACAACTTTCTGTGATGTGAGATCCCAGTCAATCGATTGTTCATATTCTGATAGGTGTGACAAAGTGTATGTGAGGAAGTTAGGAAAGGGAAATAATCAAAAGAGTAATGATGACGTGGCTGGAGTTATTAGGCGGGAAAATGCAAAGTGAAGGAGAGTAAAGTGAACCTGCTGGCTGGAAGAGAGGGTTTACCGTTAGGAGTCGATTTCAGCTCAAAGAAATAGATGAAGTGTAAATAAGAGTTCACCGCTTGATTCAAGTTTCTTATGTTTGATCTAGATTATATTAGACGTCATGAGTCTGTACTTCTCGTTCGCGATGAGAACGGTGCTTGGACTTAGTTCGCTATGAGAGCTGAGTTCTTTCACAATCAAAGCTTTACTTGTACACACTGATTCAATAAGAGGATACAAGAGTTCGTAGGATTGGAGTTACAACTAGCTAAACTCTATCAGTGGTGCGGTGAAAAGTTCGAGCGACACGGCGATGTCGACGAGTTCCATACCGTTACCGAATTGGTTAGTCGATGACTACGAGGAGTTCAATGCGAGAGCTAGAGCGGATCTTAATTTTCTAAAGGGAGCGCTTACGAGGTTGAAAAATGCAGACGATGAGAAGATGACGCAAATCACTTCCATTGATTGCCGATTATCATCAATTGAGTTATCGATGAAGTCGATGAGCTTCGATCTTCATTCTTTCATGACGGCGATGGGGAAGAGACCTGTAGATTACGTCGCCACACCGGTAGCACAATATTCACATCCGGAACCATCTCAATTCCAGGATCAGGTACGTAATACTCCTTTGGAACAAAATCGGGACTATCCGCTAGGTTATCGAGCTAGGAATTTTAATCTTGCGAATCGTGATACTATGTTGAAAAATATTGAATTACCTTGTTTTTATGGTACACGTGCGTATGAATGGATCGTCTATGTAGAACATTTTTTCACCTTGGGACTATATAAAGATAATGCGAAGTTGGATATTCTTCTGATGTGTTTACAAGGGAGAGTAAAAAAGTGGCTTGCTTGGGTAACAAAACGGGGAGGTTTCTTGAGCTGGAATGATTTCAAAGAGCGGATGGTTGTGAGGTTTACGGAGTCCTTTGAAGATGAACCAGCTACACGGTTATTTGCTATTAAACAGACTGGGTCAGAGGCTGATCATGTATCAGAGTTTGAAGATTTTTCTGCTCAATTTGTGGGGTTAGAGGACCATCATCTAGAGAGAATTTTAATAATGGACTATCAAGGGAAATGAAGGAGGTCATTCGAATTAAAGATCCTCAGGGACTACCGAATTACATTGCGGCAGTGTTGAGAATGGAAACGAGTTCTTTTTGCAGTGTGGTAAGTTCTACCAATGCCAAGGAGAGTAGACAAGGATCTCAACCTTATACGACTCCTCGATCTACATATTCCGAACATGTCTACAACACTCAAGAGAAACATAAAGGAGAGTCGAGTGGGACCAAAGAAGTGGGGTCGGTTAGACTACAAAATATGAGACCAAGACAACCGTACACAAATGTGGAATTGGATGCATTACGAAGGAATAAACTATGTTTCAAATGTAAGGGCCCCTAGTCAAGAACGCATAACTGTCCTAATAAGAAACTAAGGATTTTAACAGTCATCAACGGATTTGAAGTTGAACGGGTAGACCAAGAAGAAGAAGGTTTGAAGTCTACAGGGCAACAACAAGAACAAGAACTAATGACATTGTCATTGAACACTTTTCTTGGGATTGATTCTCCCAAAACAACAAAGTTGCGAGGACGAATAAATCAAAAGGAGGTAATTTTCATGTTTGATATTGGAGCATCATGCAAATTTATTTCACCATCAGTTGTGAATAAGCTACACTTGAAAGTTTCTGCTGCGTGTAGCTTGGATGTGTTGTTAGGGAATGGAGTCACTGTGAAAGCTTTGGGAGTGTGCAGAGCAGTGAACTTTATTCTCTGTCATACTGACTTCACATCAGACTTTATCTTCTTAGAACTGGGAAGTGTCAATATCATCTTAGGTGTACAATGGCTGGAAACGTTAGGCAGATGTGAGGTTGACTGGAAAGAACAGGAACTCACATTTGTTTATCGGGGGAAAAGGGTAACGCTGTTAAGGGAACCAGAGTTACACAATACCAAATTTTCCCTAAAGTCGTTATCACCTACTTACTGCCGTAGTCACACTGGAAGGGAAGTACAGTCGTCTACTGCAGTGTTGGCATCACCAGTACCAGAAAATGAAGAACTCTCAAAAGTGTTAGAGGATTTTGCAGATTTGTTTGCAATACAAGAAGGTTTACCTCCTCTCAAAGGTCAGGAGCATGCTATAACATTGGTCCCTGGTATTTCAGCAGTATCTGTCCACCCTGATCGATATGCTCATGCACGAAAGGTAGTCATGGAGCAAATGGTCAAAGAAATGTTGGAAACGGGTATAATTCGACCAAGTGTTAGTCCGTTCTCAATTCCAGTGTTATTAGTCAAAAGGAAAGATGGGGGATTCCGTTTCTGTGTTGATTACAGAGCCCTGAATAGATCAACAGTCCCATACAAGAACCCCATTCCAGTTATCGATCAACTTTTAGATGAGCTCCATGGTGCTGCATTATTCTCAAAGCTCGACTTGCGTTCTGGCTACCATCAAATAAGGATGAAATATGAGGATATAAAGAAGACTGCTTTTAGGACTGTCGAAGGTCATTACGAGTTTTTGGTTATGCCATTTGGCTTAACTAATGCTCCAGCGACTTTTCAAGCTTTGATGAACAAAATCTTCAAGCCTTTTCTGCAAGAACTCGTCATGTTTTTTTTTTGATGATATTTTGGTATATAGTCCAACGATGGAAGCTCATTTACATCATTTGGAAAGAGTGCTGCAAGTCCTACGTGAGCAGAAACTGTATGCGAATAAGAAGAAGTGTTCATTTGGAGTACTACAAGTATAATATATTGGACATATTATCTCACAGGGAGGACTTGGGACAGATAAACACAAGACGGAGGTAATGGACAAGTGGCCAACACCAAAGACAGTTAAGCAGTTAAGAGGGTTTTTTGGGACTTACTGGGTACTACAAAAGGTTTGTGAAGAACTATGGAGTAATTGCTCGTCCCTTGACTTCCTTGTTGAAAAAGGATCAATTTCAGTGGTCTCAAGAAGCACAAGAAGCCTTTGAATCATTGAAGTCAGCAAGGACTCCTGTTCCAGTGTTAGTATTACCTAATTTCCAGAAGATATTTGTAGTGGAAACTGATGCATCAGGAATTGGAGTGGGAGCTGTTCTTATGCAAGAAAGGAAACCTTTGGCTTACTTCAGTCACGTGTTAACAGAGAGGGAAAGATTAAAGCCTGCGTATGAAAGAGAATTAATGGAAGTAGTGATGGCAGTAAGAAAGTAGAAACACTACTTGCTGGGGAGAAAATTTCATGTGCATACGAATCAACGCAGTATTAAGTACTTATTGAAACAAAAGGAAGGAAACATGGAGTATCAAAGGTGGTTAACTCGGTTATTGGGTTTTGAGTTTGAGATATTGTATAAACATGGGTGTGAGAACAAAGCAGCCGACAGGTTGTCTAGGAGTATGTCTAACTCGTCATTGTTACTTGCTCTAACAGTACCAATGGTGATACAGTGGGAGGACTTATACAAAGAAATAGCTGACAATGAGGCGGTTCAGAAGAGTATTAAACAGAATATGGAGAAGAGTTTAGTGTGTTCAAATTTGCAAGTCATTGATGGGAAATTGTGGTTGAAACAGAGATTGGTCATTCCTCCTAACTCTAAGTTCATTTCCTTAATTTTGAATGAATGTCATGATGGTAAAATGGGAGGACAATTGGGAGTCCTCAAGACACTACACAGGGTACAACGTTCGTTTACATGGACTGGGATTAAAAGAGGATTCAAACCTATGTAGCGGAATGTAGTGTATGTCAAACACATAAGCACTCCACGTTATCTCCAGCTGGATTACTTCAGCCATTACCTATCCCTAATCGTATTTGGGAAGATGTGAACATGGACTTTATCGAAGTATTATTTACATCAGGAGGGGTGAATGTAATCTTGGTGGTGATTGATCGGTTAAGTAAGTAAGCTCATTTTTTTTGCGTTTGAAACATCCGTTTACATCAGCAGATGTGGTGAAGGAGTTTGTATCAGAGATAGTGCGCTTACATGGTTATCCAGACAACATTGTATCCGACAGAGATCGTTTGTTTTTGAGTAACTTCTGGAAGGAATGTTTTCGATTGGCGGGTACAAAGTTGAAGTACAGTATTCCATCCACAAACAAATGGACATGCAGAGGTTCTCAATCGTTGTCTTGAGACATATTTGAGATGCTTCGTTTCTTCCCACCCTCGAACTTGGTCACAGTATCTCTGTTGGGCAGAGTATTGGTATAACACCTCTTATCATACATCGTTGCAGTCGAAACCTTTCAAAGTACTTTAGGGCCGTGACCCCCCGAGTCTTCTCAAATTCAAACCAGGATCCACAAAGAATTTCGAGCTGGAAGAATCTTTGAAACAACGGGATGCAACACTTGTTCATTTGAAGAAGTGTTTACAGCAAGCTCAAGAACTGATGAAAACTCAAGCAGATAAACGTCACCGAGATGTGGAGTTAAACGTGGGTGAGATGGTGAATTTGAAGCTACGACCATACCGACAACAAATAGTGGTGAAGAGGTTTTGTCAGAAGTTGGCCGCTAAGTTCTATGGACCATACAAAATCTTGGAGAGAATTGGGAAAGCTGCTTATCGATTAGAATTGCCACTGGGTTCAAAAGTACATCCAGTCTTTCATATTTCGCAGATTAAGAAGGCTTTGGGTGAGCATGTTCAAGCTCAACACTTACCTCCGATATGTCTGGAAGAGGCGATGGTTGAACCAATTCCGGAGGAGGTGTTGGCCAAATGTTTTACTGCGAAGGGAGACACAAAATTCTTGGTTCATTGGGTAGGCAAACCTTCGGTGTAGGACTCTTGGATGTTATCGACTGAATTTGTGGAGCGTTTTCATTCTTACAAGCTTGAGGGCAACCTTGGTTTTGAAGGGTGAGGTATTGATAGGTGCCACAAGGTGTATGTGAGGAAGTTAGGAAAGGGAAATAAGCAACGGAGTAATGATGACGTGGCTGGTG